>JALIZF010001173.1:0-137500 GCA_029948255.1 Telmatactis stephensoni
AAAGGGAGAGAATGCCAAGTACCCCATGCGTAGAGTGGACTGCAAGACGTACACAATCCCTAGAGGCGATCCGTCCCTGTTTAAAGATGATTTGTTCAATGGACTGGTTCCCAAAAGAGTAGTTATTGGGATGGTTGACTCTGACGCCTTCAATGGCAGCTACACCAAGAATCCATACAATTTCAAACTGTATAAGGCTAATTCCATTAAACTCACTGTGGATGGAGAGTTGATCCCCTTTCAAATCCTCACTCTGAAACTAGCGAGTGCTAGCGAAACAAACTTCATGGAGGCGTATCAGACCTTGTTCTCCGGAACCGGAAGACTGTTTGCAGACTCAGGCATTGATATCAGTAGAGCTGATTACAACCAAGGGTACTCCCTCATGGCCTTTGATTTAACTCCAGACCTTTGTAGTACATCTGATCATTTCAACCAGAAACTGAAGGGAACGTATCTCTGGAAATACAGTTCAACAGTGGTTTGACTAACGCTGTCAATTTGATTGTATTTGGGGAATTTGAATCCATTGTAGAAATTGACTATTCAAGGCACGTCACTTTTGATTACACAGCATGAACACCCCAGCTGAAAGAAGTTCTTAGGAATGACCCCATAACACAAGCTAAGTTTTGTGGAGTGTTTGCTGAAAACGACCTACCAAAGAAACTAGACGTCTATCCATGCGGTTTCATCGCCAATACAGACCCCAAAGATCAACCAGGGCGTCACTGGGTGGCGTTTTACTTCCCATCAGAACAAGAAGGGGAATTTTTTGATAGTTATGGACAGCCGCCTGAATTTTACAGCCCTAATTTTGTCAAGTTTCTGAACCAAAACTGTCGACAATGGACTTTTAATAAGAAAGAACTTCAAAGTGTATTGACTGCAGTCTGTGGAGAATATTGTGTGTATTATTTACTACACCGTGCACACGGTTTTAGTATGAGTCATGTAGTAAACTGTTTTACATCAGATAAGATAAAAAACGACCGAAAGGTCTATCAATTTGTAATGAGATTATTGACACAATAAACAACACTTGAAATTAGCTAATGAAGTCTTTATTTCAAAACAAAGTTTACAACATCAGTCATAGGGTGAAACCCATTCTAAACCTCTTTTTCCCTGAGGAGCAACTCTCACCCTCCTTCTCTGTAAGTTGGGAGAAATGGGTCGCTTTCTAGGTCGAGTGGGTGGAGTTGGAAACAACGACGGTGAACCACTTGTAGGTGTAGAAGGAAGAATTCTTGGTTTGCTCTTGAAAGTGGACAACAATTTTCTTCGCTCTTCATTCCGCACGAAATCCTCAGGGGTGTTCAATTTTGCCAAAACTTTGGTAAATTCATCTCTTCCGGTGGGAGAAAACCCTTTACGAGTCCTCAGAGCATCATTCACGAGATCAGTGATACTCGACCCATGAATTGGTTTCCCCTCCAAAGACACCACGCCCTTATCATCCCATTGGACGCTTTCAGGAGATCTTTTCATCCACTGTAGCAATCCTTCTGCCTGACTCTTAAACTTCCTTGGAACAGTCTTCAGTATCTCAGACTCACTCACAGACTGGACTTCTTGTGGGTGTTGTTGTTGTTGGGTTACCTGTGGTAACCCGGAGGTGGATTGAATCTTCACGGTGGGGACGTGACTTTCTCTTTGTTCTTGCAAATTCAAAAACCTTTGGAACAGTTGCTCGTGATTCTTGAGTTTAAGTTCGTCTGGTAGTTGTGAATTATGCAGAGTTTGATTCATTTCTTGATTGAGTGAGCTCATAGACTTTACTAGCGGTGACGTTTGTATTTCTGCTCTTTGGTGAATAAGGTTCAACACATCTTCTGGAACTAACACCATTTTTTTATTGTACTTCATTTTGTAAGTAAGTTTCCAAGAACGGTCAAAACAGGAGGCAAGAGAAGGGCTAAGAGATTCCCACCGCGTTGATTAAGCTGTTCTTTCTTCCTTTTTAAGGACACTTTTTTATCGGCTAAAGCGTGCAAGAGACGACGGTAGCGTATTAACTTCTTGCTCTGAGTTTCACTGATTGGTATTACACCTCGTAGGAAATTGAGCGAGATCTCGGCCAGACACTTGATAAGATCGACGTGACAAGTTTCTAAGATAGCCTTTCGTTGTTTTCTATTAGAACGAGCCAAGACACGCAGCAGATCTAAGTTGTGTTTCATGCGCTGAGACATGATCAAATGATTCAAAACGTCTGGTACAAGTGTTTATGTACGTTTCACGTAGGCTACTTGTTGTTCGTCTGGAAAAATCGACGTTCGAAGACGGAAATCATTAACCGTTGTTGGGTGAAGATCCAATAACAGATATCCGTAGGGCTGTTTAGTCGAATCTTCATAGGCTTCCATAACACGAGCAACCTCACGGGGGAAAGCCTGTTTTGCTAATGTAGAAATGCCTAAGGCATCACGAGGATTTTTAAAAGCGACAATGTAATGGGTGTTGAGAGAAATGGTCCTGGAATACCTTCCGGGAGGAAAAAGATTCTGTACCAAATTTATGCAGTTAATTCCCCGATGGTGAGATCCCTTCGTGAATAAGTCCACCATTGAGTCTTTTTTCACGCTTTCATTCATCAAATCATCCAGCACCAAAAGACCTGGAGTTTTATCAAAGAGGGAGTAAATGTCCTCTGGAAATCCCTCCATAAATTGAATGTTTGGAATCTCCCTCTCCATAATGAGAAAACGGGGTTGATATTCTCCATAACAATAGACTATCTTATGAATGGGTTGGTCAAACATGTCATTGACACAACGTAAAAGTTTTTCAGTCCAACATGTCTTCCCACAGGAGGTTGAACCATAGGCAATTATAGAGGTGGGGCTTTTAAATCGAACATCCATTCTGTGTGACAGTTGATATTGAACTAAATCATCTTTAGATAGTATGTGATTTATATTCATTACACGCACACGCTCCAACCAGAGTTTTCGTTCTTTTAAATCCAGGTTGTGAACACAAGCTAAATGATTTGGTAATCTCAACAGATTCGTTTTAAAACAACCGGGAATGGGACAGTCTTTGCGCTTTCGCTGCACCATCTTAAATGATGACTGTTGAACAATCTCCCATATTTTATATCTTTCATTCGATATTCCCTGAGAAAATTTGCTCACGTTCACATTTTTTTTTTCTTCAAAAACTTGGTCATTCAAATTTTACTCAAAAACATTTCTCATTCAAAATTTCACTATAAAGCTTTTTCAGTCAAAAAATTTCATTCCAAACCCATTTTTCTCTCTTTTATAACCCAAGAGAGGGCCACTAGGGCCACCTTTTCGTGTTTTAGGGTTTCTAGAACCTATGGTAGGGCCACTAGGGCCACTAGGGCCACTTTTTTCGTGTTATAGAACCCACGAGAGGCCCACTCTTTTTTTATGTTCAAGGACTTAGTAAATTTTATTTTATTTTATTTTAATTAGATTCAACTTATATGAGACATGATAGCCACACGTTCATGTTCTCTAAAATTGTTTATTGTTTATATATCAACTTATATAGATTAACATGTATATACACTAGTTCTAAGTCTCCTTATAGTTAATGTTGGAATGACCGTAGGCTAAGGTGGTTACCCCATCATCTAATATATAGCGCTTATCATCATAAGGACTTAAGCCTATCTTATTTATGTTAACTGTGTACAGTTGGTGTTTTTCACTACGAAGTTGTTTCATATTGTTAATGGTTCGTTTTTTCTTAAACAAACAATCTCTATAGTGGGCATGTCGTATGTCCCGCTTAGTGACCTGCTTGGCCACACCTTTCGCAGTTTTCTTTTCAACCTCACAACCCTCCTCGTGGTACAACAGGGAGTACATCTTGGGGCGGAGGCCAACAAACTCTTCAATAGGGAGAGAATGGGTCTCGTCTTTCATCTTTCCCAAGACTTTCTTGTTACGAGTGCTGTGCAGGGGATGATCACTTGGATATTCAGAAGTGTCAAACAAGTTTATATCTTGATACATGTCTTGGTAAATATCATCCGTCTTTACATCATAGCAGAGGCTGTCAGTGTCAGTAAACAGAAGTGTTGCCTGGTTCCCATACTTTTGTTTGATGTAATTATAGTGAAAATCATACATCAACACTTTGGACAAGTCTAGAATGCAAAATCCCACATAGATGGGTCGGTTCAGGTACAGACTGGGTTTCTTCATGTTGACAGCAACCAAGTGTTCGTCGAAAATCCTAAAGTAATCAAACAGTGGTGACGCAGACAATTTTTTAAGTTGTTTCACTGTGTTCACTAGTTTCACATTGACGCGTTTTCGTAGATTCTCCATAGTCTTTCCGAAGACGGCATTGTTCATCAGCTTGAAAAAATCCTTTTCAAAGTCATTTCTGGCATTCTTTCTTTTTTCAGTATTAAAGTCGATATAGCTCTTAAGCCACGCAGACTGATTAAAACCAAGAACACGGTGGATTTTTTTGAGCTTCATGCCAAGGGACAGGTACTGTTGGAGGTTTCGGTAGTGGAGGATATAATGTTCTTTGTCGTTCAAATTGGGCACCAACTTGTCTGTGGGGGTAGATTTCATTTTGAGATCTTTCCTCAGCTGTTGGCAGTAAGGGGACAACCAGTCTTTTGGTACTTTAACTTTTTCTGGTGCCAGCGGGTAGCCCGAGTGCTGGTCGTGGAGCTCTTTGGGATACTCTAGGTCCACTTCCAGGATGTATCCCTCGGTTCCATTTGCAGGGAGGGTCATGAGGTTCTCCTCCAACTCTTCAATTTCTCCGGAAGTCAACCACCCGAAGTTGTCGACCGGGAGGGACTGCGACATTGCCCAGCCATACAGATTGTTTGCGTCTAAGTACATAATATAATTATGGGGGAGTTCAGAGTTGTAGTCTGGCACATAGGGGTTGTTGGCTTTACTATACCGATGGGTAATTTGACTTATTCCGCCGCGAAGCCCTTTTTCGCAATAGAGGTGCATATCGGGATCTGTAAGTAATTGTAACTCGACTCCAGTCATTTTCAGACAAGCCGACCAAGACAAACCGGGAGCCGTGTAAAAATGTCCTGGGTCGAGTTGGTAATATTCTAAACAGAGCGTTCTAAAGTTTTCAAAAACATCTGCTAACAACAGAACGTCTGATTTTAAGTACAGGTCGTGGTAATCCCCCAAGTGTCTACAGTGAAAAGTCTGAAAAACCCGTTGCGCATGCCGATAATCACTTTCTGTGATGGTTCTACCCGTCAGCGAGCTGTAAAAGTGATCAATGGCTGGTAAACAGGTTTCTTCAAACTTCTCCACACTATCCATATACTCGTAGGGGTACACCCCTTTACGCAACAAGAGAGGAACTTTATCATCATCAATGTATTTTTTTAAGACTTGAAACTTATCGTCCCCTTCTTTACTTAAATTGTCAACTAGTTTTTCCAACGAACTATTTAAAAATTGCAATGAATCGATAAAGACTAAATTACCGACAGAAAACGAGATGTACTTTTCAGTGTTGTTAGGAATGCAACTTATTTTCTCTGACGTCATTTTTCCTAACCCTTGCATAATGAGATGACTGTCATACCCGCGGAGGTTGTGCAGTACCACAGGAATTTTCCCAGTAAACTTATAATTGAGGTTACACTCATTATGTGCAGGACCACGATATAATCCCGTCAGGTGATCATGGTCTCTGACCCTATCAGCACCGAGGAGACCACCACAGATATGACAGTTACCCGCCTGCTGAAATTCCTGCTCCTGTTCTTCTGTAATGATGATGGGAACGACGTGTTTAATTATTTCTGATATACGTCGTTCCTCATCCAACAAACTTTGTAAAAACCGATCGACACAGTCTTCCCCTCGATACACCACCGGGGGTTTACTATATTGGTCCACCGTGGACACAACAACGTACCCGAACCCACACGGTTGGTGATGTTGGGTTTTCTGTGTCCCACTTTTATGGTCCTCCAAAGGGGTGCTATCACATTCCGTTAGAAGTGATTCAAAGTCCGCATAAATCATAAAGGGAACCTTTAACTGTTTTTGCACCTCTTTGAAGGCCAAAGTAGCTTGGTCTTCGTCAGGCAATTTGATTTTTTGGGGGCCATGTTGTCCACAGTGAGGCTCATGTTCCTCCAACAAATCTTGCCTGACAAAGCCATGCAAGCAATAATTACAGTGATAAATGTGGTTATGGTTTTGTGTCAAAGAAGACAACAAACGATCCAAATTTCTAATGAGGCAATAATGCCTCTTTTCATTCTGAGAATACAGTAACAAGTTAACATGGAGCTCTTTTTTCTCTTTGGTGATGTAAAGTGGGAAGAGCTCCCCATCTTCAAATCCAAAGACACAGACAGAGATGCCTTGGTTTTGTCGCTCAAATTTAGGAACTTGTTTTATCTCTACAGGGTAGTTGATACCCTCCATATTGAGTTCCGACTCATACCTGGTGTAGTTGTACACTCGATGTGGATGTGATCCCCAGGGAACGGGGTGTTTAGCTGCCAGGATGGACCACGTGAAACATTTCTGGTCTTCATTTTGTATGTTTAGTACGGCCTTCTTGTTTTTGATCTTTTTGGGGAGGGGTAAATAGCCAGCTCCTTCTAGGGGTTTGTATACTGTTACCCCCAAATCAAGGTGGAGGACCTGGTGAGAGGATAAAATGGATGTTGAGCTCTGTTCTTGTTTTTATTATCATCACCATCATCATTACTTACCTGATCCAACTGCCATCCAGAGCCTTCTCTCTGGTACTCTAAGAAGGAGGTTTTGATTTTTTCCACTGACTCTTCAAAGGCTTTTTCAATATCATGAGCATTTGTTGTTTTGTTGCACATACTTCTGAAGTGAGGAGAGGAGGTCTGTTCCTCGCCTTCAGGGGAAGATTTGACCATCTTGACTTTACTACATAAAAACCACTTGATTCCCCGATGTTTCTTCAAGTCTTTCTTTAATTTATTGATGATAGCTTTCTTTTTTCCTTCTAGGGTTAGAAGAAGATCGTATTTTTCATTTTTCTTTGGGTGGTACTTATGCACTGTGGCATTTCCATTCAGGGCACATTCTATCTCCTGTCCACCTCCTTGTTGTTCCGTCTATAAAGGAACATAATCCATTTAATATAATATTATGTCACACATTTCAAACATGTATCATCTTTTTAAAACCTACCTCAGTATTATCATTACCCAGCAATTCACCATCATACTCCTGCAGCATTTCGACTGGAATGTTTGCCAACTGGGGAAAAAGAAACAAAACTTACCATTAATTCTAAAAATTTTCAAACATTTCCAACATTGTAATTGAGATTTTTATAGTCAAATCCTAAAATTGAGCCTATTTTGTGTGTGCACTATCATTTGTGTGCGCCTGTAACTCAATTTGAGTTCAGCATTGGAGTTCCTGTGTTGCAAGACATGCTAGCATGATTGTGTACACACAATGCTACCAAATATAAGATAGAAAACTAAAAACTTAGAAAAGTAAAAACTATAGTATTGAGGTTGCACCCCTTTTATGCATGCACTTTCATTTGTGTGCGCCTGTTACTCAATAAGCACTGTACTAAGAATTCTTGTGTTACAGGACATGCTAATGTGATTAACTTTACACAATGTGATCATGTAACATCATGAACAACTCAAAAAAATTAGAAAAAAGTAAAAACTATAGTATTGAAGTTGGACCTCATTTGTATGCGTGCTATCATTTAGGGTTGCTATGAGCTACATGATATGGTTGTATGGCTCGGTGATCTAGGAATTATATTCACAAATGTTTTTGTGTAAATTATAACTAAAACCTTAGAAAAAGTCGAAACTTACTTCGTATTCTTCAAGTTCCTTGTCGGTGAGTTTTCTTTTCTTCGCAGGCTGAGCACAGTCATTATTATCATGTATGGGACGTTTGCGACTTGATCCACAGGCTTCTTTTTGTACATGCCTGTCAAGGTCATACTGTCTTTTAAACTCTTTGCCACAGCGTGGGCAGGGGAATCTTTGGGCAGGCTGATGGAACTCTCGCACATGCCGTTCCAAGCTTCTTTTGTGCTTATAGGTGTTTACACAATGAGAACACTGGAAAGTCTGTGAACCAAATCGAGAAAGACTTGATGTTAGAAATTAGCATACTAGTTATCAACTGATAAGTAAATAATAATTCACTCGAGGTTTTTTTCAAGGCTCCGGAGCATCATTTCAGGGCAATAGAAACTTATAGTTTTACTATAGATGTATTTTAAAATCATTTCGTATAATTTCTGAACCAAATGGAGAACTGATTTGTACATTGCAAAGCAGTGTAAACAATCGTGTACAAACAAGGATTCTCTCGAGCTTATAATTTTCTACCTTATATTAGTCTACTAAGTTATTAACTAGCTTCCATAATCAGTCTACTGATGTGAACAGAAGTAGTTTTTTAACCAATTGCCTAAACATATTTCCATGTAGAAGTTGTCACTATGGTGCGCAATTACAGAAACTTTATGCAAATGTATTCAAATTACAGCACACCGTTCGTCGTTCTATAAAGAAATATATTACTGTACTTACTTTTCCCGAAATTGCGCACCTAGAATCTCTTCATAAGCTAATTTTTATTGAAGAAAGTTTTTGACAAGCTTCTGTTCGTTTCCAAATACAGATGAGGTTAGTAAAAAAATCTAGAAACAGTTTTCCTTAAATTAATTTCTATGTAAAATTTGTGAACCAAATACAAAACTAATACCGATTTCCTTTGTATCTCGAAGAATGTAAACAAACGTGTACGAAAATAAATTCATTCGACTTTCCTTTGGGCTATTTTTTATCTGTATCGGTTTTAACAGTAAGCTGTTCGTTTTCGAATACGGATGGAACTTAAAAGCAACAAACAACTAGAATCAGTACGATAACCAGCTTTCTGAACTATAATTTTTGTGTATGTTAACTTAAAAAGTCTATTTTGTCTATATGCATGAAACAAACTGAAATTCAACTCACTTGTTGTAATGGAGATGGTGTAGCATTTACTTCGGTGGGACGGTGCACTTCATTCTGTTAAGACAACCAAAGTGATCGAATTAGAGGATGTTGAATCCAAAAGAAACCTTAAAAAAATAAATACACACCTCATCTGGAAAAGTGAGCGCCATCAGTCGATCGACTGCCTCGGGAATTTGTTCAGTGGGTAAGTCATTGCTGTGAATGTACTCTTCGAAATCTTTTAGAGTAGTGAATTTGTCCATACTGTAATATTAAAAAGTTAGCGGGTGTTGTTCTACCAAAAGTACACTGAAAGCGTTCTAGTCTCAGAGTGATGCACAAACTGATTGTGCTCGTCTTTTTACGAGTTACAAATGACGTGTCTTAACAATAAAACTGCTGAGTCATTCATCAAAATGTACCGCCAATAATCGTAATTATGTACATTATCTCATTAAATGAACATTTATCCCTATGCCAAAGACTTGCTCGGACGTGTTTACAATAAAACTGTTGAGTCATCTGGCGTAATTTACCGCCAATAGTCTAAATTATGCACATTGCTCATTATAGATTTACCGCCACAAGGCCTTATCAGATAAGTTCAAGTTCAAGTTCTTTATTCTTTATATTGCTTATTATATATTTAGCGCCGGTGTCAGTATTAGGCACATTGCTCATTATAAATTTACCGCCAAGACTGGTTTATAAAAATGTATAATGCTTTTGACTTTTACCGGATATATATATTAGTCTGGAATATTTGTGAGTTCTATGGAGAAAATAGATTTTTAAACGCATTCGGAGTTTTATTCACGCGCCACGCGAATTAAACCAACACATGCCTGGTAATGAAGAACAGTTTTTATTCAGAAATTACAAGCTTGAACTACAAAGTTTCTAATAACGTTTCTAGCCAAAGTAGGGAGAGATTTTTCTAAAGTGAAGAGTCAGAAGGACTCGTCCGAATTCAAAAGGGACTTTTTGGCCAGTGTCAAGCCTTAAGCTCACTTCAACAGAGTCAAACTGTTTTTGGTTGAGGGATAGGTATTGGGGATTTAGAAAGGATTTAGTAATGTGGTCTCCGTCTTTGCCTTCAACATTAATGGCTCTTAAAAGCTGAACTTGTGAGTCACCAAGAAACTGAGATTGAACTAGGCTACAATAGGCGTATAAGTTGTGAAATCCATAATCTAAATCTGCTGCATTCGGTGCTGTGGTGGTTTTACTGTAAAGAGTGTCGGGTTTGAAACCTAACAGGGCTCCCACATCAGAGAAGAAGAGCTCTAAACTTTCACCAATTCTTGCAGTTACTTTTCTACTGACAGGATTGAAGGAAAAGTGAACATTGTCCTTGTGATCTGAACTTTGAATCAGCTCGTTCATGGTTGTTATAATACTTTGAAGGGAAGAGTAATGACCAGATGGAATTGTGTAGCTTTTTACGACCATACCCTTCTTTACATAGAATATATTCCACTTGTTGGTCATGTGAATATTGTTCCAGGTGTGAGGGTACTGGATTTCAATTAAGGCAACCTCCCATGCTCCTGTTAACACAATCGTTTTAGGAAGAAGGACTCGATATTCCGTTAGCGTGTTAGAGGGAAAGGTATTCATGCTAGAGTTCGAAGGCAGCCAGAGGTGAAACTGTGTACTCTCCATTGTGTCTCTAACAAGTGCTCTCGTAGTCATCCAACGATTAATGGTGTCATGCCTAAAAACTCCTATCTATAAAAAGTTTTGATGAGGTGGTTGCACCGGGATAAAAAGAACTGTTCTGTAAAGTATAAATGTTATGTGAAAAGTTTTGTGTCTAGAACTTATGCAAATTCGTGATCAGTTCTGCTTCATTTGCTTATTCAAAGCTTTTTTCATTGTGTACAATTAATCCAAGCGTCTTGTCATGAAGGCCTTTTCTTTCGTCGATTTTACATCCTTTTAGATTATTATTTTGTCCCTTCTCAATACATTCGGATCACTTTAACTGTATCTTTGATTACTTGGTACATGTCTGACGATAATGCTGGGTTTCTTTCCGTCCAGCTGTAAAGTTCGGCCTCTGTTTCGATTGTTATTGCAAATGGTTTCATGTTATCCATTACTCGTTCGATCACTTTAACCACGTTCACCTTTCGTAGGGCTTCATCGAAGTAAAGTTCGATGGTTTCATCTTCGGTTAGCATCAAGCATTCGACTTTGCTATTTTTGACGTGACAACCGCAGCAGTGTTTAATATCGAGTTCATGGAGGTGTTTGCACACTTCCACTGCATACGTGGAAATAAAGAGCTTTTTCATAAAATTGATTGGGTTCATCTTGTATCCAGTAGATTAATGGTTGAAGGGTTCAACTGATTTGTGCGAAAACCCGAAGCCCTCGGTCTATAAAACGTCTGTCCTGCAAGCGGATCGCCGGCGCGTGACTCCCTGGTCGCCGTTGTGTGACTCCCCTGGCAACAGCGCGTGACCTCCGCTCTATTGGGGGCGTGACTCCCCCCTTGCACCGGCGGGCGCCGCCTTGCACCGGGCCCAGAACTCTTACTTTCCTACTACTCTTTGGCTCCAGTTGCTGAAAAGTAGTCTAAGCCTTGAAGAGATTTTCTCACAGACGCAGAACAAACGCTGAGAATTCTGCACAGTGTACTTCTACTAGCTGGTTCGAAACCGGTGTCTTTGCAGTATCCTTGGTACTGACGAACTATGTGTTCTGGAATTAAAGTACGTACGACGTTCGGGATTCGTATCTGCTCGCGTGAAGACAATTTGAGGATTTTTTCACCAAAAGGTAAGTCTTGAACAATATGTGTGCTAGTGATGAACGTCACGAAGTGGTCTAATTTCTCGGGGTCGACATACATGCGAGTATTTCTCACTGTCGGCAATACAGAACCTCTTCCATGCAGTAGGGTGTGATGGCGCGCTGTGTTGAAGCGGTATCTGGTGAGGTCTGGAATCCACTTTTTCAATTCCTTGAAGGTCATTTTGTCTGCAATGATGGATAAAATTTGCCTTCTTGTACTCCAATGGCTGCTATTGTAATAACACTCACGAAGGGCTTCTACTAAAGCGTAATCAGTGGTACTGTTCCCCTTGTCCTTAACCAAACAGTCAAGCAACGTAGCGGACTCTCCGGGAACGATTTCCTCCAGACAGGTATGAACCAGTTCTCGTCCCTTACGAACGTAATAGCGTTTTGTACGTTCAGAGGCCTCCCCCCATGGGACTGTAAGTGTGTGTCGGACCGGACTAATGTCTCTTGACTCTAGATATGCGTTTAATTTTTCCACAGGTGCAGGATCCATGTCAAAGAGTCGTCTTCTACTTCAAAAGATAAACACCAAACTCTTTGATTTTTCACTATATGGGGTATCTAATTCTGTTGTTGCCACAAGTGACTCATCTGGGTTTGGTTTGAACGTTACTTCTTCATCTATTTCTGTTTCGTCTTCATTCTAAAAATGGAGTTTTTATAAAGAAAATTTAACATTTGTTTTAGCTTATTCACGGAAGAGTACTAACAAACCTGATTTTTGCATCAAAAACGACCACACCCTTTTGTACACTAGCGACATATGGTTTTAGTTATTTGAATATGTTTCTTTGAATTGTTCAAAAGAAGGATAGAGTGATTTTTTAATGATTACAGAATGGAAATTTCATATTTTATCCTTCCAATCTCTCTTTCGGGATTCCTATGTTGGTTTCAATCATATTGCGGTCAAATAGTTGTATTTATGAACCATAAAACATCTCAAAGTACTTCAACGCAACCCCGGGTACCCAGAGAAGTTTATTCACTAGAACCATTTTTTGGCTGCAAATTGAGCACTAGTACTTTTAACAAATAGACTGGCTATAGATGTATATATTTGTTGAATATACATAGAATAGCAGATATTTACCAAGCTGAGAGATTCCATTTTTGCTGTAAGATCACTCTCGTCTTCTCTCGTCACTGGCTTGAGCTTTTTCCTGCAGTTAATGCAGATACCTAACATTCCAAAAATGAAATGAAATGTGACACTTTATAAACAAAATGTGGGTCATTTTCATCACACCTCGCTATTGCGACCTCTCAGTATTACGGACACTAAATGACGGTCACGAGGGTGTCCACTAGCACGAGAGTTGACTATAAGTATAATAACAATCCTATCTATTACCTGATCCGACTGCAATAAAAATTCCTGTTTTCTTCATTATAATTTGAGACTGATTTTTACTAATTCCTCTCTCGCACTTTGGCCATTTTGTTCTTGATTTGCCGTGGTTTGACAAGGAAGCGGGAACTCGACATCTTGTATTTGAGCCTCTTGTCCATCCCAGGCCAAGATTGTATCTATGGTTTGAGCATATTGTCCAGTTCAGAATGTCCTTTGGCTTAGCAAAAATTGCGGCACGGCAAAGAATCAAGTCCACTTCGTCGTCGGGCTCGGCGAAAGAAAACAAAGACTTGTGTGTTGTGATATCTTTGTCACAGGAAAGTAAAGGAACTATTATTCTCTCCCCGCTCTTATTACATTTCTTTTTGTCTTTATCAGTCCGCTTGCAACCACAGCTTCCTCCAATGATGGCTTGAAAAGAGCAGTTAACTTCCATTTGTTACGATCGATGTAACCATACCACCACACAGTCTATTTCTACTTTCACTGTCATTTCTATTGTTTATTGATATTGCCAGGAAATGCGAACCTCCCGACGCAAACTACATTATTGTCAAGATTTGTGATTGAAAATCAAAACATATGTATTCAAGATTTAAAGCAACAAAATCATTATTATATCAGTTTTTGAAATGATATGAATATTTTTGATATTTTTTAAAGTGAAATGCTAATGTAAACAAAGTCGCAAAACGACATCACGCGACTAATCAATTGATTAATTATCGGCTTCATTTGCATTGAAAACCGCTAAAAAGCTTTTAAAATCTAAATATTATGTTATTTTCTAAGGCCACTAAACTTGTTTTATTCAACTTTCTACATTCATTTGATAGTTTAATAAAATGTTTAGGGAGGAAAGTAAATTTATTCATAAAGCCTAATTCTTTTGATTTTGCCGACAATGCAAATTCTATAAAAAATATTCAAATACAAGTCGTTTGGATTTCGCTGAAACAAAAATACCCAAAAAGATTTTTCTATCGTCGTCAAGAACAACATTTCGCCTTCTTAAATTCTGCATGTCATTGTTTTGTATTTGCGTAGTACGGGGTGAAATGAGTATTCGAAGTGACCTTACTTTTTTGAAAGCTATTGAGGAGGTCCGACAAAATATTCTCCTATATTCAATAAATTCAATTAAAAACCTTCAAAATTAATTAGCAAATAGTTTAGATAACAATTGAGGTACATACCGTGTTTAACGTTGTAATTTTGTATTCTAAAGAAATGCGAAGCCTTGAAAGTTGGACAATATTTTATCGCCAAAATAGCGACATTTTGGCCAAAAAATCTCTTTTTTTGGTTTTCTCGAAAAACAAAACAAATTGAACAAAAAAATTATACCAAGATTCACAGGACCTATAGGCCTAACTAACTTGTAAATATTAGCGAAATTGGACAAATATGAAAATTTGACCGTTGCCACGAAATGTCCGATATTTGCTGACATTCACTCTTAAATATTTTTTATGAAACAACATCAACATCAGTGTCAACATTGTCACTACTATAAGAGTCATCTATGCCATCAGATTCACCAGATGATACTAGGAGTGGCGAATGGTAAAATCCGAAACTTGCTGAGATGCCGAGACTCCTGTTTAAAAATCCGAGACCGCGAGACTAACGCTTTTCGAAAATCCGAGACCGAGACTGAGCAGGGCCGTAGCGAGGTCTAAATTATAGTGAACGAAAGACAAAAGTAAATTTGCACCACGTGATGCTTTATGTATGGGCGTATCCGTAGGGTCCTAGCGTGCACATGACTCCTCTAATTAGTGAGCCTGGGGGTGTACATGTGATCCCCTTCGTTTCGATGGTAGTCAAACTTGTATGTTTTTTGAGGTTCAAATCGTACGTACTCATAGTTTGTAGGTGATGTGGTAGAATACAATATTTAGCTATAGCGAGCGCGAAGCGCGAGCCGCTCGGCACGAATTTCGGCAGAAAAGGAGTTCTCACAACCACCGTTTCTAAGTTGTTTTGGGATGTTTCTCTTGGGCCAGTGTTATATATAGCTACATTGAGCACAAAGTGCAAGCCACTTGGCAAAAAATGGCCATTTTTTACAAAATTGAATTTTTTCAACTTTTTTTGTGGGGAATGAAACGTGATGTAGTTAGTCGTCAAGAGCTCAGTTGTATTTTAAAAGCAATGTAGGTACCATCTTTAGATTTTCCGAATATAGTACCACTTTTTAACCATGTAGTTGATATGGAATATTAATTGCGAGCGCGAAGCGCGAGCCACTCAGCGCATACTTTTTGGAGTGTACATTTCAAAGATACCTAAGAATTGGCGGCTCGCTCGATACATGTCAGCTTAGAACTGTAACAGTGCACTTTTTACACTAAATTCTGTAGCAATGTGTTATATATACGACAACTGAATATTGTATTCATTTAAAATTTAAAACTTTAAATTTAAAAATTCAAAAATTGAATAACCGTTGAAAAATTATTGGGGGGGGCGAGCGCCCCCATTGCCCCTCCCCTTGCTACGGCCCTGCTGAGTGCTGAGAAAACCGAGCCCGAACCTAGAAATACTGAAGCATCCGAATCTGAAAAGTATTATTAACTAGAAATTCACAAATTACCCGAAAAGCAGTCATTAGGAACTACTTAAGGACGGAGCCCTCTAATGTGAAAGTAATTATTTTCTCTAAAATCTATATAGGTGTGAAAGAACTCATTGTAGGCTGTTAGAATCCAAGAAACAAATTGGGGGTCACCACGCATTTTAATGAGTTATACGTCATCAAATATTGCGGAAAATGCATTTTTGACGACCCAAAGAAAAAAAATTAAAAATCCTCTATAATTCCAATAAGTTTCAAACTTTTTTTCCCTAAAACACTCTAAGCATAATTCTCTGGTAGGGCAATACCATAAAACCGCGAAAACAAAGAAAATAATGTTTTTTTAAAAATATTTACTTGGTTTTAGGATGTTTTAGTCTATGATTGCTAAATATAATATGTGATATTTTTTATCATTCTTCAATTATAAATTTAGAAAAAGCTTATATAATTCTAGATTTTTCTTTGGTTTATGATTTACAAAAGGAAAAAAGGGGGTATCCAGGCGATTTAAGAAGTTATTTACCGATAAACGCACGAAATAGTCGAAATACGATGAAATCCCTAGCCCTCCATACAGAGTATGGACAGATTTTACAAAGCATTATGGGACATTTCCAAGATGGCGGCCAATAGGCAAATCTAGTCCTTGTGATCAAAACAGTGGTTTTTAAGCGAGTTTTATTCATCAATACTGAATTTAAATCTACTACAGGAACAGTCAAATGTTTTTTCTTCAAGCAAGTAAGTTTTATTTATCCAAATATCGCAAAACTGCTTTGTTTTTACGATGTTTTTACTACGAAGGGCAATGCGCAGAACGCAGTGCGCGCTGACAATAGAGGGCACCGTCCTTAATTGCAAAATTTTTGCTGAGCGGCTCGCGCTTCGCGCTTCGCGCTTCGCGCTTCGCGCTCGTGTAGGTACAAGGAAATATAATATTTTAAAACAACTGCCGGATGAGCTGCCTTTGCAAATAAACTCTTTTACTACAAAAATTTTAGTGGCTTACGCTTCGGCAAGAGCTAGTTATTGATATTTGGAAAATTGCAACTCGTTGTTGGCAACTCATTCAGCCGGTGCAATGCCTTTGTGGAGTGATTTACACCTTGCGTCGTAAGAGCAGCCAAATCAACTGGGAAGATTTTAACTGACAAGTTGAAGTTGTTTCCCTCTCCAAAGAAATCAAATCCGAGACTTCGAGACCTTCCGCCCTGAAAAACCGAGACTCCGCGGAAACGGGAATGAACACGGAAAAACGAAAATTCGAGACCCATCACAAAGGCTTCCGAGATCGGATGAAAAGTTGCCGAGACCCACGATTTTCTAGGTACCATTCGCCACCCCTGATACTAAGAGCAGCGAAGAAGATGAAGAATTAGATAGAAATAACGATAACATGCCAGCCAAAGTCACAAGAAGCAGGAGAAAAGTGCTCCAGAGAAAATTCTTTTGGCAGTTTTGACTGGTTGGTGAGTTGAGTTAAATACTTAAGGTTCATTTTTATTATTATTAAATTCTGGGGTGGGTCATTACTATTTCATGACCTTGGGATTGGGTTGGGCCATTTCATTTTCAGCTAAATTTTTTGATGGGTCATTCCAAAACATTACCACCCAATTTTAGTTTTACCCGCCCCTCCCTGTACTTTATGACCAGTCCCTAATATACTTTGTTACTTTTATTTCTATTTATGGAAAATATAATTCAATTCAATATAATACGGAGCTCCTAAAGGGCCATATTGTTTTTTTTCCCGCTACTATGTCGACATATATGTCGACATATATAGAATTTTGTCTTTTGCGAACGAGGTCGACTTATAAGTCGACTTATATGTCGACTTTTGAACTAGGTTGACTTATAAGTCGACATATAAGTCGACCTCGTTCGCAAAAGTCAAAAGTCGACATATATGTCGACATATATGCTGACATAGTAGCGGGAAAAAAACAATATGGCCCTTTAGGGGCTCCGTAGAAATCACTATATGAGTGGAATAACAGTGCTATTTTCATGATTTTTACAAACATAATCAAACAAAAATGGGTATTGTGAAAAATTTCACTCTCGTGTTGCAATTTTTTCGATCTTTGAAGCATGTCGATCGAACACAGATGCAAGTGCTTTTTTCATCATTTATATATTTTTACATTTTATCATTTTACATTTTTAAATTTATATGTAGTTTTGTCCATATTTTATATTTTTATTTATCATATATATATATATATATATATATATAAATATATATATTTTTCTTCTTCTTTTCTTTTCTAAGCAGGACACGCGTTGATAACAGCAATGTTCATTGTTGAAGTGTCTGCTAATATATTCGTATTATTATTATTATTATTATTATTATTATAATACTATCGAGTGTTTTTGCAGAAAAAGCTAAATAAAGTATACAAGACGATCACACTTTTCGCGCCATAGTGGCCGCCATCTTGAATCTGACGGGTTGCCTGTGCTATCCATATTAGGAGAGTCTCTTGTTTTATTAATCCAATCAGCAATCGAGTTTTCAAATTATTCTTGTTTTGAATGTTCAAATCTTCGTTTTAAAAATGAAAGTTCATATTGAAAAATGGAATCAAATATTCAAAAAAAACCTCAATAATATAATGGACTCTAACGGGGTACGCTTGACGTGGTTTGACTGTAATGACTTTGAGAAAGACATTTATTCAGGTCTCAATAATATCTGAATATTGCTCTCCATTAATTAAAAAAAATCACAAAAGGAAATACTTATAAACTTACTGACTTTACTGATTCAGCTGAGACTCGGTAGCCGCGATTCGGTGAATTAAGCTTCTAAAAATCAGTCAAATCTTCCGAGTTTTACACTCAGTCAAAATATGATTCTGGCACATAAATTGTGTCTTTCATATTTTCCAACTTCAATTGAAAGAATTTTTAAAGAAGATACATGTTTTCGTGGTAATCATACGAAGGAAATCCTGAAGAAATGTTAGAGAAGTGTGTTGTGTTTGTCTGAGTCTCGCGGGGGGTCTAATTTCCGTGACGTAATAACCACGCAGCCCTATTAGGGAATGCATGAATAAATGAAAGGGAATATTGCAAACAAAATGATAATTAAAATGGACAAAGACAAACTTACCCGGCAGCAACAAACAAACACACAACAGAAACAATTTAATAGAAAAACAATCAAACAAAAATGATGATTGTAATGAAACGTTAAAAATATGCAAAATGATGTAATTGAATTATAATTTGTAAGGGGTAGTTAATCAGAGGCAATTACAGAAACTTGAATTAAAAAGATCACGAAAGACGATACGTAACTATAATGGAACATCTTTAAACTAGTAAGTGAGGTCGATTAAACGGCCGAATCTGAACTCGTTAACGTAATTCTTTTACTTCCTTTTTGGTTTTCTTTAAAGAGAAGATTTTTTTCAATGACGAGCAATAAACGAGTGGTGAAAAGCGCCAAAAACTAGACCTTCGTTCTGGATTAACACTTTGATTCAACTTTCATCGGCCAAAACTACTTACAAACAACTTAAACTTTTTGACAGAAATGATTTTAGTTTTGTACAACGGCTATTCTCCAACTCAGGAGTTTTTGTCGTTGACTGTTCTAATTAACTTGAAAAATATCCCCTCTTTTAAGAATAAAAATTTTTCAAAGAATTAATTATCAATTAAATTGATTAATTAATTAATTTCTTTTAGGAATTAAAATTCTTTTTCTCTCTTCTCCTTTATCTTCTCTCTTTTTTTCCTTTTTGTGATCTTTTTTTTAATCCGTATTTTTTCATTGAAACTTTTTCTCATCTTATTATATTGTGTGTGTGTCTGTATGTTGTTGTCTTCACAAACTGATGAACAAATTGTAATCCAGAACAAAGAAAGTAATTTTTCCTTCAAAAGTAATGGTACAAACGGTAAGGACTTCGCTGACCTCACTGAGACAGTAATTATGATATGATTTGCGCATGAGGAAAAGAAAAAGTCTATCGCGCGGATTTCGAAGTGAGATCTAAGACATGTGCATTGAAAGATGCACATTTACGCACTGATGGGAAGTTTTGGGGTTTTTTGACATCTTGGCCATCTTTCGAAGTGAAAGTCTCTCGTTTGATGTGGTTTACCTTTTTGGGGTTTTGATTAGTTAGCCGTACCTGTGTCTCAATACAACGATTTAGCCTTTGTGCACTGTGACGTTAGCGAGGGTACTGTTGCTTCCAAAGTAAACTAGATTGACCTTGTTCATAATTTGTCGCAGATATTCGTGTTGCATCAAAATGAAACGCAAGCACTCTATTAAAAAATTATGTGGATTATAAAAGTACGATTTGTGTCACCGTCACGCTTACAAAGTTCAAATTTGAATTTTTTTTTGTTTTATTTATTTATTCATTTACTTATTTAAGGCGCATCTTCTATAAAATTGAAAAAGAAAAGGAGTCAAAAAATGATAGTTATAAATAAAAATAAAATAAATCATAGAGCGCCTCTTCGCCACCTTTAAGCGTAATTTGCGTGTATATAACAATAAACAGTCCATACACAAGATTATCTATAGGTATTTCTATCTTCCAAATCCCTTAGTAGACCAGTAGTTAGCCTAATAGTACATGGTCCAGTCGCTTTAGGATCCGACTGTTTCCTCTCTTATTGAATGTCAAGCTCTCTGTGTTCTAAAAGAAAGCACTTTTAGTGAGTTGGTGAGTTTGACATGCAGGTGTGCAGGTTTGCAGGCAATATAAAACAGTCTCTTCTCCAACTGCGTAAATGGGGCCGTCGTGGTGGTCGTCAACAATTATCGTCTATAAATATGACATAATTCCATTGTACTTCAACTTTCACTTCAAATAGTGCATTCCCTAAAGATCGCATATCGACTCTGCTCTCAGTTTCAACAGCAACTCGAAGGTAAATACCACTGTTTAAGTGTTATTCCTAGTTTGTCATCTCTTCTGGAGTTTTACGTAGAATATACGGAAGCTAATCCAACATTAATGGTTTAGGAATAGAAGAAGAAGCGATGAAGAAGCCAAACAAGTTTGCACAGTTGATTGTTGTCATTCTGATGGTGTACATTACAATCAATGGTAAATGTTGTTTTGAAATCAAGATTATTTGAATTTTCTTGTCCCAACTATATTTTTATCAGGAAGTTTGATCTCGAAGCACACTTCCTTTTTCACGAATCACGCATATTAAAAAGTCACAGCAAAATGTGGCTTACTTTCACCGGGATCACGCAGAGGATTTAGTCCAATCGCGGATAACGCAAAACCCCTTCCAGCCCATGTTTGAACTATTCCATAACAGTGTTTTTATAAAATGTATGTTAACTCTAGGTAAAGGGCGGGATGTCTTGCTCAGCAATAATTACCCTACATGGGAGATTCCTATTTTGTGTATTGCATTTCAGAAAACAGTATGCTTGAAACAGTCGACCATTTTTCCTTATAGTGTGCAGAGTGTTTGAGTTAAATGCCAATTTTAAAATCTCTTTCCTCTTCCCAAATAATCCAATAAGCATAGAGTTTATCGCTAAATATTTGCTTATATATACAAATTTATCAACAGTAAGCTGTGAGGATTGTTCACAACTTCGTGAATTGTACTCTTGGGACCGTGAAAACTGTGACATTTTGGAATCCCAATACTACAGGCAGGTGATCATTTACCGTACTCTTAAAATTATCAATAAAATGAAACTAATAAAGGAAAAATATATTTGCTCGCAAATAGGAATCCCTCCAGGGACAATAGCACGTGAGCAGCAACACGGTGCCACTTATTCCAACCTTTACTTCAAACAGGCCGGTAGCTTCGAAATTTTTCCCACCTCCTCCTCTCTTTTAGTAATTGCAAGCCTTCCTCGACGTTGTTCAAAACGTGTTCTGGTGCGTGTAGTGCCCTCGCCTTTACTGGGTAAAATCCTGATTTTAAAAATCCACATTATATATAGTAGTTTTACAATGATGATAGTAGTTTACGTTAGATGTATTAAGAGAGCATTCGCCTTACGGTCGCGAAATCTGGGAAATTGACCAAAAATCACCCTACCTAATTTTCCCCTCCATATAAAGCCTATCATCTGACAAGTACAAAAAGCGGAAAATAATCGGTCAACGACGATTTTTTTATATCGTAAACAAATTCTAAATACGTTGGGGTATTTTGACATAATTAGGCTTGAAAATGTCAAACTTCGAAATGCTCTCCTCGCCGAACTAGTCATTTTTTTGCAAAGTTCTTTTCCTCGATAGTTTATACATATTTCCTCTTTAAAATGCGATCTCTGTTTTTTCTTCACATTCAGGTTTTTCAGAGCTATCACAGATTGAGTATGGACCATTTTCGGCATTTCGTTCGAGGCTGAATATTGGCCAAATTCAAAACGCCCAAAATCAAGGTAGTTTAACTTTTTTGGCAATTCTCTTCGTTTCCATAGAAAATAGAAGGATGGATTCAGGTTTCTGCTGAATAAAATAGGTGGGCAAGGAACGTTTTCATTTTGCGAAGCATTGTCTTTTACGCCCTAATTTGCATTTTTGCGTGATCTTGTTCATTTCACTCGATCACTCTTCGAGCTCCGAAAGTGAATTGATCTTGATGATTAATCCTTGATTCTTCCAAAATAGCTCTAGTTATTGTCTTTGATTCATTTCGAGTGCAAAAACTTCGATTCATTACTGTTTAAAAAAAATCCCTTGGCTGGGCAGTGCACATACTGCACGTGAATATAGTATGCAAATTAAGTAAACAAGACAGATGACCGACTCACAGTACTCATCCATAAAATTCTTTACAATTTTTTTGTAATACATTCTAATGAGTTCATGAAAAACAAAAGCAGAGAGAGGCACTGAGAGAGGGTGGTAATTGAAAGGCAATTAAAAAACGAGCAGGTTTTGCTGTTGCGCGAATCAAATACACACTCGTAGGTTTCATATTTCACTCGAAAGAATTTTATAATTTGGAATAGTTTACATTTTTCCTTATGCAACTTATTACAAATTAATTTTTTATAGTGTGTGTGTGTGTGTGCATGTTTCGGTAGGCAAAACTGGTCGAGAACTTTTCTTTTTCTACTTTAATTATATTCTACCGATTGAAATTTGTGAGTAAAACATCTCACTAACGAAGGATCCCTAAAAATCTGAAAAAACCCTCAGTCAAATAAGATTCCAAATTATCTATACGGCAACGCTTTTATCAAAATGCTATACACTACGTGTATATGTATAGAAACACTGCTATCAGGTATGCCATCGTTGGCCTGCATGGTTTCCATTTTCACACTGAGAAATATTGGCTGTTACCTGTTTGACGGACTTAAGTATCATTATGAAAAAGTGATAATTTAATTTGCTGAAAATTCATATCGATAATGGGAATTCCCGGGAACTTCAGAAGAATTATAAAATACAGGAATGAGTTTGGGAAAACAAAACGGCTGTTTCGTTAGGTAAGCAACACCTCTACCCACCCGGCCTGGCTATATTATTGCGGTGTATCGCGATTCTCTTATCACTTTGATCTACAGAGAGACGGCGTTATTTTCCGGTAATGCCGTCTCAAAATCAGCACTCGTGATTGGCCCAAACATTGAGGACTGCATCGAAGTGGCTTTCTTCAAAATCACAAAAACCTACTGAAAATAGTAGTAGGAAAAGGACAGTTCTGGAACAGTTCTACGCCACGGGCCCCCAGGGCACCCCCCCCCCCTAACCCCCAGCCCGGTAGGGCTACCTCCCCTCTCTGGGGTATGGGGTACGACCCCTCCCCCTACTAGCCCGGTAGGGCTACCCCTTTCTGAGGTATGATGGGGTACGACGATCCCTCGAGCCCGGTAGGGCTACCCTTCACCCAGGGGTACGAGGGTGGTACAACGGGGTACGATGAGGTCATATCTATTTTTAGAATCTAGCTAGAATACTAGAATCTAACTATAATCTAATCTAATCTAATCTAATCTAATGTAGAATCTAATCTAATCTAATCTAATGTAGAATCTAAACTAATTAGAATCTAATAGATCTAATCTAATCTAATGTAGAATCTAAACTAATTAGAATCTAATAGATCTAATCTAATCTAATGTAGAATCTAATCTAATTAGAATCTAATAGATCTAATCTAATCTAATGTAGAATCTAATCTAATTAGAATCTAATAGATCTAATCTAATCTAATGTAGAATCTAATCTAATTAGAATCTAATAGATCTAATCTAATCTAATCTAATGTAGAATCTAAACTAGTATAGATCTAATCTAATCTTATCTAATGTAGAATCTAATCTAATTAGAATCTAATAGATCTAATCTAATCTAATCTAATGTAGAATCTAAACTAGTATAGATCTAATCTAATCTAATCTAATCTAATGTAGAATCTAATCTAATTAGAATCTAATAGATCTAATCTAATCTAATGTAGAATCTAATCTAATTAGAATCTAATAGATCTAATCTAATCTAATCTAATGTAGAATCTAAACTAGTATAGATCTAATCTAATCTAATGTAGAATCTAATCTAATCTAATCTAATGTAGAATCTAATAGATCTTATCTAATGTAGAAAATAACAATCCATATAGACCATAAATAACACATATTTCTAAAATTGGTTTCATTCAGTACAAGACGCGGAATGGTGCGGATGTGTCCTATATGCGGCAAGCCGCAACAAAATTTACACACTCATTTGAGTCGAACTCATAAGCTGGACAATTCACAGCGACAGTATTGGCTAGGTCAAGAAAAATGCACAAAAGTTGGTCAGCGGTTTACTCCCTACCCTCAGACAAAACCTCAAGTGGAAACCAAATGTAACCGGTTTCAATTACTCCACCCATTCACAGCCTTAGTGGCTGGAATGACCGGCTCTGGGAAAACGGTCTGGGTTCAAAACCTACTGGAACATGCCAACCAAGTCATCCAACCTCCACCTCAACGTATTGTATGGAGTTACTCTCAATGGCAACCGGCCTACGACCGGATGCTCAAAACGGTCCCTGGGATCGAGTTTGTCAAAGGTATACCCCATGACCTGGATGAGGATTGGTATTTTGACCCCGAGATCAACAATCTGATGGTCATTGACGATCAAATGACCGAGACCTCCAACGATAAACGTATCTTGAATTTATTTACCAAGGGATCCCATCACCGAAATCTCAGTGTCGTTTTCCTCTTGCAAAATGTCTATTTCCAAGGCAAAATCATGCGCACCTTGAGTCTCAATGCAGCCTACCTCGTCCTCTTTAAAAATCCCAGAGACAAACTACAAATGATGACGTTGGGAAAACAAATGTACCCCGGAAAAACAGACCAGTTTCTTCAAAAGTACGAGGCCGCTGTCCAGCGACCTTACGGCTACCTGTTCGTCGATCTCAAACCCAACACCCCAGAGGGGTGTCGACTGCGTACCAACGTTCTTCCAAATGATGCTCACTCATCGCAGACTGGAGGTCAAACAGATGCCGTAAAGACCATCGCTAACTTTTTTGAGCGTCAAGGGTACTTACAGTCACCCCAACTGAAAGCCATGCAGGAACTAGAAGAACAGATGGACGCCATTTTGAAAGACCCCACCCTACCTCCAGAGGTGAAAATCAAAGAATATGGTCCACTGTTTAATCGTTACCTTGCTCTACAACAACAACTCTCCAATACCGGTCCAACGATACCGAGACAGGAACCCATTTCAACCGTATCAACATTGGTTGACCAGAGTCAGCCTCCGGCTAACGTGACGACTCCGAAAAACGTCTCTTCTACAAGTGTGACCAGTGACAGTGGTGTTGGCATGGCAACACCTAAAACACCCTCATTCCTAGAACGTCTGACATCCAAAGTCAGAACACCTTTTAAAAGTCCACAGGGTACAGAGGAGATACCGTCGACTCCATTAAAAGTAGACCAACCCTCTACTTCCACTCCCATCACTCTGTCGAGTGTAGAGTTTCCTCTCACGCCTCCATCCACTAAAGAAAAACCCCAAGCTGATCCCAGGTGGATACGTTATCAAGATGAACATAAGTATAGAGGACAGGTGTTCCAACCTCCACGACGCTCACAACGAATAAGAGCCATGATTCAGTCCATACCCGGTTGGGAAAAATATTAAATAGCATTTGACTCATGTATTGTAACTAAAAAAAAAAGGAAGAAAGAAAGAAAGAAAGAAAATAAAACCAATTGCAACTAGTGTTACTGGTGTCTTGTTCTTTACGATAGTTGATAGCTTTGCTTTTTGCTTAGCCTTTTGATAGTAACTTGTTGCTAGGATAAAGACAAAAAACACACACACGTTTTTCTTTATATAAAACGTTTTTATTGTACCATAACAAATCAATTTACAAATTCATTAGTAGTTCGAAGGACAACAAGAAGGTTGACATGTATATTTTTCAGAAAATTTTAGTCTTTTTACATCAAAGGTTTCCGATGGTAATTCTGGATGGTGTCCATATTTCATGATAAATAGTCGATCTCCTTGCTCACAAGACTTTTGCCATCCAAGTACAGCCCTTTTAGTTAGTTCGGGTAGATACAGAGTCAAATTTATTTCTCCTTGTTCTATTAGTTCGTGAATCCATTGAACTTCGTCTTGTAGAGACTGTGGTGGGAGTGGGTGGTTGTTGACTAGTCGATCAAAACATTTAAGACATATTTGACTGTTGTGCCATCCACACCAGTCGCAGTTGTAGTATCCATACGAACAGTAATCACCTACACTACGATCTATACATTGTGGTTTTTGAGGACACTGTTCTAGCCAGTCGGCTGGGTCTTGTATGCCATGGCAATAAATGGGAGCACATCCAAAAGAAATGTCTTCGTCGACTTCATCTTTTCCGTCCCAAAAACTTTTAGCCATCCAATCAAAAAACTGTGGACTACACAAATGAGAAAAAATGACTGATATGTCCGGTGACTTTTCATTTCTTTGTTGAAGAATCCACTCGACGCGACGTCGTATCTGATAAGCGGCTTGATGAATGATTGGGTTTTCTGTATGCTCTTCGTTTGCTTGCAACAATACATCAAAATACAGGTATTCTGGGACTGGAGACTCTCCCTTTTTCCAAGAACGGTGTTCTTCATGTAAATCTCCTAAAATGGGGATTGTACTGACTGCAATAGCCCATGCTGTGGTGTTTTTATCTGAGGACATAGTTGTTCTTCGACTAGTCTCATGTTCTTTTCCCAAAGCATTTATAGGAACGGTTCTTAAACCGGTTCTCAGTAGTTTCTTAAAATAGATCCATCTTCCCAAAATAGATGTGACTCCCTCTGGAGAACAATAGGAGGTACCTACCGCCCCTGCACCTCGCTCCGCTCGTCTAAAAATAGATATGACCTCATCGTACCCCGTTGTACCACCCTCGTACCCCTGGGTGAAGGGTAGCCCTACCGGGCTCGAGGGATCGTCGTACCCCATCATACCTCAGAAAGGGGTAGCCCTACCGGGCTAGTAGGGGGAGGGGTCGTACCCCATACCCCAGAGAGGGGAGGTAGCCCTACCGGGCTGGGGGTTAGGGGGGGGGGGGTGCCCTGGGGGCCCGTGGCGTAGAACTGTTCCAGAACTGTCCTTTTCCTACTACTGAAAATCAATTCAAAATTGAGCAGCAAATATAAAACAACTTTTTAGATAATATCCGTGATAAAATGACCGAAAACAATGACATATTTTGATAAAAAATGGCCGCTAAGTTGAATTACAGCTACACCCAACTCTGCGAAAAGTAAACTGAACTGAAATCTGTTGGTCTAAACTAGATAAAATAAATACACAGTATTCACGAAAAGAAGTAAAAAGAAATCATCCTAAGTAAAAATATCATCTCTGATAAGAATAATCGGTAATTTCGTTTTCGTTTTTGGCTTCAATGACTTCAAAGTCACAGCAACAGTGAATTTTCAGCAAAACCGCAAACAAATTGTCCTTTATGAAGACAAAAACGGTATTGTTTAAAAAAAGATGAAACAAAAAACTTTTTGAATAAGATAAACAGAAAATACACAAGTGTGGACTACCTTTTCTTTTTAATACCTTTCAATAACTTTTCAGCATCATTCCTTTAGTTTGAAGCAATATTTTGACAAACTTTCAGGCTTTCACATGTCGGTCAGCTCGCTCGTTTTTCGCCAGTTTTGATGAAACAGCAAAAAGAAATCTTCAAAAGCATCAAACGACCTATACTTCTTTCATTTTGTGAGCTTTTGGACTTGTTTCTATAATTAAATCACCTCTTTTAAGCGAGAGAAAGCTTCCCGGCTCTGGCCGCCATTTCCTTTTTAGCTTTCTTCTTGCAAAGACAGAAAGAAGTTGCCATGGAAACTGTAATTCCTACAACTTTGCAGGTAAAGAGAATCTCGCGTTCAATCAATTCAAAATGATAACTTTTCTCTTTTTTCTTCGTAACAAAATAGTTAGAATCGCGATACAAAACTAAACGCGATTTTGAGACGGCATTATCGGTTTATAATGACGGCGTTGGGAGAAAATATATTCAGGTATTGGCTCCGTCGCTGCGCGACTCCGCCAATACCGAATATATTTTCTCCCAACTAGCCGTCATTATAAACCGATAATGCCGTCTCAAAATCGCGTTTAGTTTATAAAATTATTTTAAACTTTCTAATTAAAGAGCTACGTACTGAGCCGGCCTAACAATCAATTTTCAGCTGGGAACTGTTGACATTCCTTGTGTGTTCTGTAAGTTTTCTATTTATAAAATTATCACTTATTGTTTTTCGTCCTATTTACTGTTTTTTGCAAGTGCACAGAGACATATAAGCAACAACGGCATTGGAAAAGTCGATCTTTTTTCTTCCTTTTACTTCAATACTGAAGTGGTTGACGATACTGCGCGCGCAAGTCAGTCATCTTAAAATCCAGGATATCTTTCTCTTGGAGCGAGCAGATCGAGGTTCCTTCTTGAAAATCGGACTGGGTGTTGTACTACTGGGCTGTTGCTTTCCAGTGATTTTATAAGCTCATTGCATAGTGTTGATATATCTTCTTGATAAACTTCTGCTTCTTTGTCAGATTCGATCAGAAACGTTTCTTCGTTTTCTCGACAATCGAGAAAAAAATGAGCTAATCTGTAGAGGGCGAAGGAACTCATCAACAGTAAAGATACGCTGTCCGTCCTTTCCTTTCAGATTCAGACACCTCAATTCCTTAGCAACATCTGCTGGATTTGACTTCCTTCCTGATTTCTCTCCGTCTACTGATGAATTTTTTCTCAAGATAGTTTTTCTGTTTCTCATTAAATCTCGTGCGCTTCTTTGCAGTTTTCTGAAGTACCCATCCTTCAGAAACCTTTGAAGAATTACTTTGTTCCACTGGTGTCTTATCATGTATAGCCACGTTACATTGTGTTCCTGCCTCCAAGCGTTGGGCATAACTCACTTTTGCTTGATCGATCAAACTCATTTTCTCAGGAACAAATTCGTGTTTCCCATATATCAAGTGGATTTCTAATCTATCATGGGTTATGCATGACTTAATACAACCGTCCTCTAGACAAGTAAACAATTTCTTTGTTTCGATTCCACTGCCGATTGACTCACAGGGTGTTGGTCAGGCTGATTGAGTAAAGAAACGGCAGTCACTGGTTTAGAAGAATCACGTGATCTGCATTTGACTGGTATAAAAAAGATGCAAAAGAAATAGCTCTTTAATCTTTCCAACGTTGTGGTGCTAAAAAGGACGTTTCTTGCGCTGTGAAGCAACTTGAAGGTCCAAATCTACCAAGGGGCGGACCATCAGATTTGAAAGGGCACAGCTATAAACTAAGAAAAAATATCATGCAGAGCAACAGCTACCCCCAAAAAAAATCATGCAAGGAAAAGTGGTTTTGCTGACCTTCCCCCTCCCCCCCTCCACTCCCCCACTGAGCATGAAAATGGGGGGTGTCCTCTCCAAAAATATCCTGCAAGAAACAAAGGGTTTTAAATGGTATCAACTGGAATCAAAGTCGATTCTTCTTGAAAAATTGCTTTAGACAAAACCGTGTTGATTGTTTCTCCCTTCACTTTACTTGAGGTATGAGCAGCTAACGATAGTGGGATTTGGCAGAATGCACTGCGACCTCTCCAGTAAATTCCCAACATGTCTCTATGTTTTGGGCAGACAATAATATCTTCGTGTTTTTCAAATATTCCTAGTATAAAAGAGATCAAGTGTAGCCATAAGTTTTTAAGTCAAACACGCACTTTCTAAACTTTCAAACGTTTTATTATATATCACGACTTTATTTACCTGTTCTGCTTAGTATAAGGTCTTCCTCAGATGTAATTCCTCCACTTGTCAGTTTCATCATTTTCAGATGTCCCGATATATCTTTTCGACAGTGATCGATTCTAACCATTTCTACGATATCTTTCCCTTTTTGGGTAGAGTGTCCACACTCTGTACCAAAAACAAGGCCTATTCCACACTTAGCCATAGCTGAACTCTATCAATTTTCGCAGCTAATAAACTTTACTACATCACGGTAAACAATTATGCTTTTTACAAAGGTCTTAGCACAGAACTTCAAACGTTGCCGTCCGACAATCTCTATCTGTGGAATTTAATCAAGTCTAGAAAGAAAAGTCCTTCTATAAAATAGAAGACCAATTTTGCCTACCGCAGCATAAAAAAATTACTATAGAAAGTATATTTGTAATAAGTTGCATAAGGAAAAATGTAAACTATTCCAAATTATAAAATTCTTTCGAGTGAAATATGAAACCTACGAGTGTGTATTTGATTCGCGCAACAGCAAAACCTGCTCGTTTTTAAATTGCCTTTCAATTACCACCCTCTCTCAGTCTCTCTCTCTCTCTGCTTTTGTTTTTCATGAACTCATTAGAATGTATTACAAAAAAATTGTAAAGAATTTTATGGATGAGTACTGTGAGTCGGTCATCTGTCTTGTTTACTTAATTTGCATACTATATTCACGTGCAGTATGTGCACTGCCCAGCCAAGGGATTTTTTTTAAACAGTAATGAATCGAAGTTTTTGCACTCGAAATGAATCAAAGACAATAACTAGAGCTATTTTGGAAGAATCAAGGATTAATCATCAAGATCAATTCACTTTTGGAGCTCGAAGAGTGATCGAGTGAAATGAACAAGATCACGCAAAAATGCAAATTAGGGCGTAAAGACAATGCTTCGCAAAATGAAAACGTTCCTTGCCCACCTATTTTATTCAGCAGAAACCTGAATCCATCCTTCTATTTTCCATGGAAACGAAGAGAATTGCCAAAAAAGTTAAACTACCTTGATTTTGGGCGTTTTGAATTTGGCCAATATTCAGCCTCGAACGAAATGCCGAAAATGGTCCATACTCAATCTGTGATAGCTCTGAAAAACCTGAATGTGAAGAAAAAACAGAGATCGCATTTTAAAGAGGAAATATATATAAACTATCGAGGAAAAGAACTTTGAAAGGAAATGACTAGTTCGGCGAGGAGAGCATTTCGAAGTTTGACATTTTCAAGCCTAATTATGTCAAAATACCCCAACGTAATTAGAATTTTTTACGATATAAAAAAATCGTCGTTGACCGATTATTTTCCGCTTTTTGTACTTGTCAGATGATAGGCTTTATATGGAGGGAAAAATTAGGTAGGGCGATTTTTGGCTAATTTCCCAGATTTCGCGACCGTAAGGCGAATGCTCTCTTAAGCGTTTTATTTCTCTCTTGCAAACAGGTATGAATTCTATACCACTCTCAATAGAGAGGGGCAGTATCGTCTTTTCTATTGCTCCATTAAAAGTTACTTTGTCCCTTTACTGATTCCGGAGATTCCCACGTCCACAATGCCAAGTACCATAATTGCCTGTGTGCTGAACAGTTGGCCGCGAAACTGTTGTGTTCGGGCTCTAAAATTTGAGCTACAAAAGTGCACAAACCCGAAGAGTACTTCTCATGACTACCGTCTACGATATAAGCTTCTTCCTTGTGGTGAACCTACGAATTTTGCTTGGAGTAAGTCACTGTATTGTCAAAAATAGTTTTGTCCAATATTAAATTTGTTTTGAGAATGATTTTTAAAAATATTGTAGACTATTCTCTGATTCAGAAAGGCATCACTTCCTATCCATGTTACTGACGTTGAATAGACTTTATTAATGAACCAACCAACCAACCAACCAACCAACCAATGCATGCAGCCAACCAACCAACCAACCAACCAACCAACCAACCAACCAACCAACCAACCAACCAACCAACCAACCAACCAACCAACCAACCAACCAACCAACCAACCAACCAACCAACCAACCAACCAATCAACCAACCAACCAACCAATTCAACCAACCAATGCATGCCAGTCTTGACAGCTTTAGATATGGTTTGTCTTGACACGGTAAACTTGTCTAAACTCTGCAGACGGATTCAGCGACCGACACGAATGAGTTGTACCGACGTGAACTCATTCCCGTGGTGTTCCCATGTAAAACTGAGCAAGTGTTTGTATGAACAACGCTATTTTATTGTAATTTATTGCAAGTAGAATATGATGCCTACTTAATATTTTGGTATAGTTTGGGTTAATCATGTTGATTTATGTCTACAGGTAAATGCAACGAGTTTTACTGTTTGAAGGACAATAAAGAGTGCAAAGAAACCGCATCATCGCCGTGTACTGCTTCTGACGTCACTATTATTCCTCCTAAAGACGACACAATACATTGTTATCTTCAATAAGTTCAGTCCCCAAAGTCTGTATGTACATTCGTTCCAAAACTGTCCATACAACTGGCTGGGCAAAAGGGTATACGATTTACCTTGATTTTACATTGCTAATGCATTTACTAAGACTTCCTACAAGCTATAATGCTATAATCCCGAAAGTATTGGAAAGAGACTGTGTTTTCAGAAACCTACGACAAACACGGTCCGTGCCAAAAGACTTCTTATTTTTTGCTACTTTAAAGACTAACGTAAACGTTTTTTATTTTTCGTCTAATTTCATTTTCGCTCATTCAAAGTCAGTCGTCCCCGAAAACCCGAATGTATATATTGTAGGTTTTACTTTTGATTACCAACATGATGGAATCTCCACAAAGTAAACTTGAAGTTACATACCAAGATACGTCTCTCTATATGGGTAGGGAAGGTTGAGTGCAACGGTTGGGAGAGCTAAGCCGGGGGGTGGGGTGAATATAATAGAGCAACTCCCCTTCCCCTCCCCCCGTGAGTGCTTCTTATCAAGCTATAGAAGACGCTGGTTTTCTGACAAATCCTACTTTGCCTCTGTAATTAGAACCTTAAAGCATTACATAATGTATAGAAGCTAAAAATATACCATTAAAAACAACCTTAACCAGACGTGCAAACACGATATGTTTTATGGTTTCTGTACTTAATGGGAGTAATTTACTCCAAGGAACTTGACATATTTGGAGTAGATTCAAAATTATAACACAAAGTGTGTTGTACACTGTACAGTAAATGTTATGAATACACGCAAAGTACAATAGATAAAAGACATTAAATATCGCACGAAGCTATCAACCATCATTGCTTAATTTGTTATTCATTGCTTTGCTATTGTTTGTTATTGCTTTATTGTCATTTATTTATTTATTTATTTATTTATTTATTTATTTATTTATCTATTTATTTATTTATTTATTTATTTATTTATTTATTTATTTATCTATTTATTTATTTATTTATTTAAGTTATAAATTTCAGCCAAAGACACACATAAAACAGCCCCCCCAAAACAAAAACAAAACAAAACAAAACACGCAAAAAAGGAAAGAAAGAATGAATGAAAGAACGAAGAAAAGAAATAAACGGAACTCGAACCTGGCGCAAGTCCTCCATAGTCAAGAGTTTTCAATATAGCTTAATCCCGGAAAACGTAATTTGTATAACAAAAGACAGTCCATTGACAAGAAACAGGCTCCAAACTATTTTGTGTTTGTCCATTTTAGGTCTTTAACTCTGCAAAAACCTTATATTTCATCGATCCAGATCCGTATGGTTATCAATCTAATAAAAAAGTGGAATTTTTGAAAATCTTTTATTTTTGTTTCATGAAAAGGCGCATTTTTATTGATTTGATTCCTTAAGGACATTACCTACAACAAAATTGCCCACTTCAGTATATCATACAACACATTCATCTTTAAATGCTCAAAATTTTTGAGCTCTTCTATGGAAATGTTCGGCAGAACTTTTAGTGAGCAAGATAACCTCTTGCCCAACACTGCCATGGAAGTGCTCAAAAATTTTGAGCCATGGGCGTCTGCGAAGCTCGAAATTTTTGAGTGCTTTCATGACAATGTTGATACGAGAAGTTATCTTGAACATTTCAGTGGTTGCAAATTTTTAATTACTTATAACCAAAGTAAAAATAGGTATTCATTTTAAGCTTCACAATTTGGTGACTGAAGTTGGTTACTGATTTGCCGTAACATTGGATTCTGGAGACATCACATAAACTTGGATGGTGCTGGGAGCAATTCGTTGAAAAATTCACACAAGCTTTGCTTTAGTTTTATAAATGATTGCTGTTCACTGCCGTTTGGGCAACAAGTTCTGGTTTTGCAGCATTCCCTCAGATTCTTTACTAAGGGGTAAAGCACAACACTGTCATTATTTCTTGGCCAAGTCCTTTGGTCTTCAAGTAATGTATAAAGAACGAGAGAGCGTGTTATATCGGTGGATAAAGATCCGAGCCGAAGGCGAGGATCTTTAGACCCGATATAACACGCTCTCGAGTTCTTTATATATTATCAAACGTCTAGTTGTCAATTATCATATTGGACCAGAATTGTCCAAGTTTGACTACTTTTGGCTTAGAAAATCCAACTTCAAGTTTATGCAAATGAACAAAAATCTTTATCCGATATAAAGATCTACGTTCCGGTAGTGATTTCCATTGTGTTTTCTAATGAATTATTAATGAGTTTGATAACATCACTTCATAATTTGCATTGTTCGAGTAGTACAATCAGTTTTAAGCAAAGCCGATCCAAACTTTAAGTATGACACTATCGGAACCAAATACAGCTATCAGGTACAGTTTCTTCTTGTTCTTAATCGATCACAGTTTCCGAGAAGCTGGCGAAGAAACTAAGCTTGACTTGTGAATAATGTTTGAATTCAATAGGTCAACTTATTATGTTTGCATTACTGACCAAACTAATTTACAACCGAGACGAAATAACGTAACGTGATTGGACCTTTGACCGGATGTAAAACAAAGCCTTTTGTAATCTTATATTCTAATAAGTGTTATGCGTAACCTGATTTGAATTTTTGGCGGGCGAGAAAGTCCAAATGTTATGATTCGATGGCTTGTCAGTGGCGACTTTTATCAGTTCAAAGCGTTATTTCTCAAGAAAGGATTACGACTGAGAAGAAGACTGCCATTTCTCATTGAGTCAGCTATCCAGGTAATGTAAAATCTTGATATGTAATGAAATTTGAGTTGATTTCGAATCGGAGGCTTCGTATTATATTCCCGCATTCCTGTGAGTAGTATATTAAAGTCTCATCTACACGAACAAATTTCCTTGTGTTGTCAATTTACACGACCAAATCTTTGCCTTGACAAGTTTTCCTTAACAAGTTTGTCAAGTTTTTCTTGATCGGAGTTGTCGATCTGCACGAGCAATCGGCTTTAACTTGGCAAGGAAAACTGAGCAGTGGTACGCCAGCCAACAAGGAAGAGTTCAGGAGAGTTGCTCATGAGCTATATTTGAAAATAAGGCCCGAGTTTCAGCACCAAACTATTGATAAACTTTTACGGAAAACCTGCAATTGTTTGAGATAACGTGTTTTATATTTCGGATACTAATAAATACAAATGTTTTTCTTCGTTTGATTTGTTGTAGATGTTACAAATTCAGACCAGGACACGAAGATCAAGACAGAAGATGATATGATTTTATGATTGCAAAATTACTGATTATGAAAGCAAACGTAGGCTGCTACAGTCCTGTTTTAAAATTTAATGGCCGAATTGGTTCAAAATTTTAGAGCCATGAATGGAAATAGCCCAAGCACAAGATTTTGAAACGAGAGACGGGATAGCCTGGGGACTAGGCTGGTCCAAGCACATTTCATGCAAATGTCTTGACAAATGGTTCAAAATTTTTGAGCTATCTCATGGCATATGTACGATATCGGCACTGACTGTGTATTTTCCATAACATAGCTCAAAATTTTTGAGATCTTGACAATTGGTTCAAATTTTTTGAGCTATGTTATGGAAAATACACAGTCAGTGCCGATATCGTACATATGCCATGAGATAGCTCAAAAATTTTGAGCTGTTGACGCAAATGTGTTTCATAAACTAATAAATGACATGTATTAAGTAAAATGAGTTTGACATGGAACCGAATAAAGCAAATTTAGTCATTTTTTTGCAATTTCTTTGCTTTGTTGATATCCATAATGTAAAAACTTACTTTTATGGGGAATTATCTAAGTCAATGGAATCGAATAAAGCAAATCTCGTCATTTTTATGTGGTTTCTTTGTTCTACTGATTGCCATACTTTCAAAACCTTCATTTGTTGAGAATTCACTGACGCTATGGAAGCTCAGTGGAAGAAGGTCAGAGAAAAGTCGTACTTTTAAAACATCGAGAAATACTCCATGAAGCGAATGATATTGCCCAAAACGACGTTTTTTACACATCATTTTGTTCATTGACTAAAAAAAGCCATAAAATCAGCGTTTTTCTTGTCCACAGGATAACCGATTAGAATAAAGCTGCTTGATTTTGCTGAAACTTTGCAAAATGGACAAACACAAAATAGTTTGGAGCCTGTTAAGATACACTAGGTTATTTTGTCCTCCAAATCTCTCCGTAAACCAGTTAACCTAGTGAAGGTTCAGTTATCTATGGCCTAGGATCCGACAGCTTCTTTGACTGCGATGCTAGCTGCGTTCTACCGCATAGCGCGAAATTAAAGGGGCGCGAAATCTTCATCCTATACGTAACATACGGATTTGCTAACTACTAATTTGCTTTTTGTAGCAAGGTTCGAGTCTTGCCTGAGTCAAAACCCGTTTTTTCCTCAGTTGAAAATACTTTTCTAAAATTTGTATTTTTCCTTTTTTTAACTTTCCTTCGCTTAAAACTGAAGAAAACATTTATAATTTTGAAATTCTTTTACTTGTCAAAAATTACTAATGAGAAAAGTCTTCCACAAACTTAAAACATCTCAACTTGGGTGAATGGTTTATGTTTTAAAATGACGCAATTTAGAAAAAAGATCTCTCGAACACTCAACGCAGAATTTCCAACGTCTTGTCAACATCTCGTCTCGATTATGTTCCCAGCCGGCAGACGGGCCTGTCTATAAAATAGATCTAAATACTATGGAGTTTTCTTTTGGCGACAAAGTGACCAATTATTTAGTGATTTGTGTCAGAACTAGAAAGATAGAAAATATGTCTTTTGACCCACATAGAATTTCCAATTTCACAGATGGAATGTATTGAATTTTAAGTGACTGTATAGTTCCAGAAAAAAAAATTAAATTAAGAATTAAGAATTCTAAATTGAGCTTAATATAGTAAATGGGTAGATAAGCTTAAATAAATTAAGCTTAAGACTTTCTTAAAAGTTTTATTAGACTCCAATCCATGTAAGACTTTATATGTAACATAAGTCTTAAGTTTTATTTATACATATTCTTAGATTTTAAAGTTCAGCAACCCTTTAATAAGCTTCAAGTCAAACTGTATCATATAATATTGTACAAAAATAAATTATAACATAGCTTTGATATAACGCGCGCTCTGATTGGCTTATAACAATGAACGAAAAATGGATGGTTCATGGTGATGGTGCACGCTATTGCGTCAATTTTCAGGATTGAAATATTTTCATCTCATTCATTTTTTTCCCTGTCGCTTACTAAAATTTCTTTAGTAAAATGACGGAAACAAATGCTCCAAACGAAAACAGCTTATTAGATATCGAAGACCCGATATTTGACATCGATTGGGCTGACATTTCCGAGGTTATTTTGGAAGATCAGACTGCAGATAAAAGTACCGATCTAGTAAAGTCAAGCGAATCTAGATCTGAAAAACGCTTTGCCAGTTTATCCAAAAGAGAGCTGGAAAAACTTCTTGAAGATAAACACTCGAGTAAAACCAAGAAGTCAACAAACTGGTGTGTTTCAACATTCAAAGGTAATAATTTGAAATCTCCAGTTAATTAGCTAGACAATGAAAGCTATGTAAAAAATGTAAACAGTGTACTTGTCATTGGCTTCCTTGAAAAGTTTATAACACAAATTGAACAAAAATCTGATTTTTAAACAATTATTTAAACAGCATAAATTTACCTTCTCGTTTTTAGCCTGGTGTAAAGAGAGGAACATCCAAACTCCACTTGAATATATGACAATTGGCCAACTTGATGCCAATTTGAGGCGTTTTTACGCGGAGGCTCGCAAAAAAGACGGAGAGTCATATAGTAAAAAATCCCTTCTTGGATTCAGGCACGGGATAGAACGATTCCTAAACCAGCCACCACACAACAGAAATCTAAAGTTATCCAGTGATCCACGATTTAAACGCTCCAACAACATGCTGGACGCCCAGTTAGTGCAGTTGAAGAGAAGCGGGAAGGAAAACAGCCAACACAAGCCTCCCATCGAAAGTGAAGATTTGGTCAAACTGAAAGCATCCGAAGCCCTCTCCATCCATAACCCATTGTCCCTTCTACGAAATGTATGGTTCCACGTGGTACTGTTTTTCTGCAGAAGAGGTAGAGAAGGCCAAAGAGAACTAACGAAATCCAGTTTCAAATCTGAAGTAGATGCCGCCGGTCGAAACTACATAACTATGACTCACGACGAAATCACCAAAAACCATCCAGGAGGCTTAAAGACGTGAGCAGCACCGAAAAATATGCCAGACTTTATGAAACCGACCAAGAAAACGACGGTTACAAAGCCATACAGTTGTACTTGACGAAATTAAATCCTCTGTCAGAAGCTTTCTTCCAGTATCCTAAGAAAAACTGGACGCCCAATGGTTTAATCTGGTACGACAACAAACCCCTCGGCGTTAACAAGCTCAGTCAAATGATGAAAGACATAAGCAAGGCCGCCCAACTCTCCAACATTTACACCAACCATTCTGTCAGAGCCACAGCCATTACTCTTTGGTCAAATGAAGGAATTCCGAATCGCCATATTATGTCTATTTCTGGACACAGAAATGAGCAAAGTCTGACTTCCTACAACACGCGTCCATCGAGCTCTCAACTCTATCACTGCAGCGAAGTGTTGTCAAAAAGTCTCGACCAAAGATCAGCCAATGCAGTTATACTAAACCAACCAGAATCTCTGCAGGTAGGAACAGCATTCCAACAAAATAATGTTCTTGTTTCTGCTCTTGATAAAAGTCCAACGACGTGCTTAAAGTCCATTTTCAGCCACTGTACCATCCAGAACGTCCACATTGTTGTACCAAGCTACACTGGCAACGATGAAAACAAGTGACTTACAGGTCTCAAAGAGCTGCCTTACTTACAAGATTATTCTTTGAAAATGAATTAAAAAGCGTTGTAAATCAATTAGATTTCAAACTTTGTCTCAGAAAGTTTTCATTGACATAAACAGAAGTGAAATATTTTGAATCATTTCGACAGTTCGTCAAATATTTTCGTGGTAATGATTAAGGAGAATTTGTACTTTGATCATCAGAAAATAAAAAGGTCTTAACAAAAAAAAAGCCTCGTAGAATCTATCTTTGTTCTAAAAAGAATGATTTATACCTTAGCAGTACATAAATCAAGTCTTTTGATGCTACCATGTACAATCTGACCTCTGAGTTTTCCCAATCGTGTCAAACATTTTCGCGCGATCATTAAGTTAATGAGAATTTTACCATTGATCATCTAAAGATTAAAACAAAATATCTCGATATACGCACGCTAAGCATTGACCATTCCTTAACTTATAATTTTACTGTGTAAGTTATTGTGTTATTTCTTTATAGACCTACAGAAAAGAATTGGTTACAAGATCCTTCAGCTAAAACAGAGGCTTACCTTGCTTGCTTGAGAACTAGTTCTATTCACCTTTAGCAATAAAATTAATTTCAGTCTTCAATGTTTGGCCAACAAGTCCATGACTTTGAGTGCAGAAGGTTCATAGAACAACTTCTGTTTGAAGTTTAAAATTCGTCAGTTTAATAAACAACATACAAAATAACCGAATAGCACATGGACTCCATGCATCCCAAAGAATAATTAACTGTGCAACCACTCGTTTTTACGGTACCAAGTTTTATTGGGGTTCCTGTTGTGGGAATGTCAAGCCAATGCAGGTCGATGCAGGTCTTAGAAAAAAGGTCATGGCTAGATGGGATCCTCGCAAACCCGGTTTGGTTAGGTCTAGGGTCACTATTTGGGAAGACTTTGTAGAAATAAACACTCAAGTACCTTGGGGTAATTTTTACGGTTAGTTTTAGGGAACTGGACTTTGACTAACCAAATCTGGTGTGCGAGGAGACACAACCTTAGAAAAAACAAAGAAATATTCTCTACACTGAAACTGACAGGTCAAATACCTGATATTTATAAACTACGTCAATACTAAAATTGTTTAAACGGTCTGTTGCACGATGTGTTCACTGTCAATTCAACGTCTTCATGATGATGGCAACTTGAAACTGATTCGGCCAGAATTGAACTCAAACACTGAGGCCTTCCAGAGTTTTATACGCCGAAGAGCTATTCTGACTCAGTCTTGTTCATCTCCTCCACTAACTTGGCTCCACGAAGAGCATTTTGCCTTTTCAGCGGCGGAGGTGGGCAGAGGGACCACAACAAATCTTTGGTTTTAAAATGTTCTACGCTCTCTGTAATCGGTGGCGTTTTACTATAAAGTTCATCAGTTGGTTTGCTTGCTTGTGCCGTAGGTTTCTGAATCGCCATACTAGCGCTGACTGTGTACTTGGTGCCGGAGTTTTAACTTCACTTGAAACTGTAATCTTTCGATTCATACTGCTAGCTGGCTGTCACATGTACTCAGTTTATCAAGTCGGACACGAGTGATAATACTTCAATTTTGGAACAAACAATGAAATTTGTTATCCGATACTGTCTTGTGCCACTTGGTTAATAAACAAAAGAGTTGGAGGTGTTACTGAGTTTAAGATTGAATATCTTTCTGTCCTGAATAAAACAACAACAAGAACAGCCGAAACTAAGCTAGACTAGCCTCTATCATTTAACGGAGAAGTGTTTTGATTTAGTTGGTTCTGGCACTGTCACTGGCAAACTTACGGCAAACTCAGGACCCCGGGGGGGGGGGGGGGGGGTACTCCCCTATATTCGATATACGGGTACGTGCCGCCAAACAGGGTAGGGTTTTCAGCGATTTTACTCTGGAACAGGGTATATAAAAATCGTAATTACTCTCTGGAACAGGGTATCTATTTAACAAAGTTCGACTAAAAGGCCGGGCTGAAAGGGGTTAACGACACGTCAACGGGCCGGAAACAATGAAATTAGGCAGGCATTTACTCTGGAACAGGGTATCAATTTTGGAAATTTTGCTCTGGAACAGGTGTTACGCGACACTTTTCCATGCATTTCATACTCCTAGTGATTTTGTAGTCTATTAATAAGTTTGGCAAGGGACTTTTTGTGACGTAGATTTCTTATTACAATTTTGTTATGGCTAGTTGTTGGACCTCGCATGGGCAGGACCAACTACACAAAAATATGCTAGCCTAGGCATTTATCCTAGATTTTATATTTCATCTCAGTTCTAGATTTGTAGGTTTGGAATAGTCCCAAGCCTTTACCAAATGGTTTTGTAGGTTTAGTACGTTAATGTGTGAAAGAATCTTAGAGTATATTCAGGGTTCGAAAGGCTCAGCGGCACGTCCCTACCCAAAATTGGAAGGAGTACCCCCCCCCCCCCCCCCCCCGGGCTCAGGACTTGGGACAAATTTTATCAGTTCAATAGAATGCATCTATACTCCGTCAATGGGGCTTGCTGGAAACACTTCACCGAAGTGTTAGCACTGATAATTTGAGAAGAAAAACTTTAGATTTATACGTTAGTCAGTTCGGACCGGCACGAACGAGTCAAGCTGTTTTTGTAGTTTCGCTTGTCAAAATCTAACAAAAGTTTTACTTTAATAAAGAACTGTTTGGAATCTCTAAATAAACAGAAACATCACTGTGGAAATGTTTAAAATTATTTCTATCCTTCATTTACGTCCTACACGCGGGACTCATTTTATGACCGAAGAGTCTCAGCAGCTCAGTGCATGTCAGTTATCGACGCACAGGGGCTCCCTCCGCAGTACACAAAATACTGTCAGGGGTCGCCTGTGTTTGGATAAATTTTATCACCTCCCCCACGGGAGGTAATTGTCACTTATTCGGACTACTCATTCGGAAAACTCAACAGTCATTTGCATACTCGGCTGATGTGTCACGGTGATTAATTCTATTGTACTCCGCGAACAAAAGATCTCCAAATAAGGTCAGTTTTGGAGTCCCAGTGACAACCGAAAGCTTGATACGAATGATCAAGCAACACCAAGATCTTGAAGAAGGACATGGCAGATGGCAACAGATAAAAGGACTAGAAGCGTAGTACATCACCCCAAGCAAGTACACTATTTTAAACAGACATAAACAAATTAGGGAATGCATGAATAAATGAAAGGGAATATTGCAAACGAAATGATAAGTAAAATGGACAAAGACAAACTTCCCCGGCAGCAACAAACAAACACACAGCTGACAGAACTGACAATTTAATAGAAAAACAATCAAACAAAAATGATGATTGTGATAGTAGTAAAACTTTATATCATAATTATTAGAAATGGGTAAAGTGATGTAATTGAATTACGGTTTCTGAGGGCTAATTAATCAGAGCAAAACAGGAACTCGAATTATAAAGATCACAAAAGACACGTAACTAATCGAACATCTTTAAACTAGCAAGTTTGTAATACAAACAACACAACATAAAAAAATGGAAACAATTTTGTGCAACAGCTGAGCTTGTACCGTAGAAAGTCGATTAGAGAAAATTGAACCTGAACTCGTTAACATATTTTGTTCACTTTTTGTTTTTTTTATCCTTTCCTCTCCTTTCGATAATGTTCTCTCTTTTTTCGTTTTTGTGGTCTTTAATCTTTTTTCTCTATTTTTCTGCTTTTCATTGAACCTTTTTCTCATCGTATTATATTGTGTGTGTAAGTTTGTATGTTGCTGTCTTTGCAAAGTGATGAACAAATTGTAACTAGCTAAAAACAAGAAAAGTAACTATTCCTTCAAAAGTAATGGTACAAACGGTAAGGTCAAGACAGAAAATATTGCGAGTTAAATTATCCAATTGTTTCGTCACAATGAGAAAAATAATGATATGATTTGCGCGCGAAGAAAAGAAAAAGTCTATCGCGCGTGCATTTCGAAGTGAGCGATGTGCATATATTGAAAGATGCACCGTTTACGCACTTATGGGAAGGGTTTTTTTTGACATCTTGGTCATTCCGGTCATCTTTTGTTGACATTTTCGTGCATCTCTCGTTTGATGTTGTTTTTCTTTTTTGTTGTTTTGATTAGCCGTACCTATGTCTCAACCCAACGATTTAACCTTTGGCACTGTGACGTTAGCGAGGGTACTGTTGCCTCCATAGTAAATTAGCTTGAACTTGTTCACAATTTGTCGCAGATATTCGTGTTGCATCAAAATGTACGCAAGCATTCTATTACAAAATAACAAAAATTATTAAATATACGATTTCTGTCACCGTCACTGCTTACAAAGTTCAGATTTGAAATTCTTTTCTTTTCTTTATTTATCTATTTCTTTATTTTTTTAACTATCTATCTATCTATCTATCTATCTATCTATCTATCTATCTATCTATCTATCTATCTATCTATCTATCTATCTATCTATCTATCTTTCTATCTATCTATCTATCTATCTATCTATCTATCTATCTATCTATCTATCTATCTATCTATCTATCTATCTATTCATTTATTTATTTATTTACTTATTTATTTATTAAAAAATTGCATTAAGGCGCATCTTCTATAAAGTTGAAGGAGAAAAGAAGAAGTCAAAAAATGATAATTATAAATATAAATAAAATAAATCATAGCGCGCCTCTTCGCCACCTTGAAGCGTAATTTGCATAACAATAGACAGTCCATGCACAAGATTATCTATATATAGGTATTTTTATCTTCCAAATCCCTTAGTAGACCAGTAGTTAGCCTAATAGTATATGGTCTAGTCGCTTTAGGAACCATCTCTTTTCTCCCTTATTGAATGCCAAGCTCTCTGTGTTCTAAAAGAAAGCACTTTTAGTGAGTTGGTGAGATTGACATGCAGGTGTGCAGGTTTGCAGGCAATATAAAACAGTCTCTTGTCCAACTGCGTAAATGGGGTCGTCGTGGTGGTCGTCAACAATTATCGTCTATAAATATGACATAATTCCATTGTACTTCAACTTTCACTTCAAATAGTGCATTCCCTAAAGATCGCATATCGACTCTGCTCTCAGTGGCAACAGCAACTTGAAGGTAAACACCACTGTTTAAGTGGTATTCATAGTTTGTCATCTCTTCTGGAGTTTTACGTAGAATATACGGAAGCTAATCCAATATTAATGGTTTAGGAATAGAAGAAGTTTGTGCGCGATGAAGAAGCAAAACAAGTTTGCACAGTTGATTGTTGTCATTCTGATGGTGTACATTACAATCAATGGTAAATGTTTAATTGAAATCAAGTTTATTTGAATTTTCTGGTCTCGACTATATTTTGAACAGGGGCTTGATCACGCATCACACTTCCATTTTCGGTCAGCTCACGAATCACGCTTCAACCAGTTCCATCAATTCACGAATCACGCAGAGGATTTTAGTCAAATCAAGGATAAAGCAACATCCCTTTCAGTGCTTGTTTAAACTATCTTAAAGAATGGTTTTATGTAACTGTTAACTATAGTAAAGGGCGAAATGTCTTGCTCAGCAATAATTGCCCTACATGGAAGATTCCATTTTTGTATATTGGAACTCAGAAAAGATAGCTGATGATACATTAAATTGACGACCCTTTTTAACTCGTGGGTTGCTACTTCGCGTATGACAAGTGGTTCTTTGCTGGCTAACGAGCCAATGGTATCGGGTTCGAGTCCCAGGGCTGACCTGTTTAATTTCTTTCTTTTTCTTTTGCTTCATAATCTTTTTTTGTTCTTTCATACTCCAGTCTATTATTTTACATTAGTTCATATTGTTAATAATTATTCAACTATTTAAAAATTCCTTTAAATGCTTTGCAGGTGGGCCCAATCTTGATGTATAAATTTTTGAGAGCAATGATCTATCATTTACAAGAAAAATATTGCTTCAATTGATTTTTATTTTTGCCTGCAAATAAAAAACATTATTATATTTTGAAAATAATTCAAGAGTTTTGATTGGCTAAGAGCCACCGGATAAATTACCATAGTCGCCGGCTAGCTGCCCAAATTTGGAGTTATGAAAATGTTGAAAACCATTATTCGAAGTTATGACGTAATTTTCTCGAATATGGAAAATTAGCTTGCGGTATGACGTCACGCTAATTTATGCGGTTCATGCCAAAAGCGGGAGAACAACAACAACATGTATTCTTGTCAACAAAGCACAACTGAGTAAGAATTATTTTCAAAAAATAATAAAACAATTATTGAATTCGTTTCTCGTAGGATATGGGGAATTATTAAGGCCTCGGTTTGTGTTATCTGCCTCAGCCTTCGGCTTCGGCAGATAACACAAACCTCGGCCTTAATAATTCCCCATATCCTACTCGACCTCATCCAATAATTGCTTAATGTATACAAATTTATCACCAGTAAGCCATGTAAGCTGTGAGGACTGTTCAAAACTTCGTGAATTGGACATTGTGAGCCGTCATAACTGTGACATTTTGGAATCCCAATACTACAGGCAAGTGATCATTTACCGTGCTCTTAAAATAAAAAAATTAAATGAATATAAATAAAATGATAGATAATAGATGTATATATATATATATGTATATATATACACTCGATTGCAGAAAGGTTGTAGTCTCAAAATATACAAATATCTAATTGCTGCGAGCGAAGCGAGTAGCCTCCTATTCGGAACACACTGTAATCTGTGGATGTCACTAGACGAACATGCGATACATACGATCAGCGGTTCAAGTCCATACCGTATCGAGAGTCGATTCAAGGATGTCACTAGACGAACACGCGATACATTCGATCAGCGGTACAAAATTTTTGCATGTGAGATACGAAAGGCAAACACCAATAGCTGTTGACAGACAAATCAAGGTCTTTACTACTGCGGCTTTTTGAACTATACAGGCAACCAGTGTACGGTTCGAGGTGCGTCTTGTTTTAGTGTATTAACGACAACATATCAATCGCTCTTACTCTAGCGGCAGCTAATCCAAATGTCCTTTTTATGCCGATTTTGGGCTCCCTGGGCACAAGTGAACGCATGAGTGCGTCTACTTCAATATTGAAGGTCAACTATTGTCACACAACGCACAGGAGATAGACAAGAAACATGCATTTCATATATCAGAGAAAGCGGTGTACTTTCGTGAGTTTTAGGACAACAGTTCTGCTAACGTGGATACACCAGCTGTTTTCTGCTCGCAGCACTTCACTTTCTATTAGAAATAGCTAGTTTATTCAGTATATCTAATGAGATGCAATTTGTAAATACCTATTGATTTGTTTGTTGGGCATGAATTTCAATCGCGTCCTTTTACATCAAAACCTCGTCCGATTTCTGAGACATTTGCAGCCATTTGTCTACAAGCCTTGAAATTTGTACTGGTAATTATTTTTCTGCGAATTAGATCAAGTAATTTGAGATATCAGACGATTTTTAAAAATGGCTTTTTGAGAAAAATTGGTCATAAATCCAAAATTCCAAGGTGAATTTTTTTTCCTATTTCGTCAATCAAGTATAAAGGCATAGAGGACTACATACAACATGTATCGTGCCAATTGGTGCCTTAGAAGTTGCGATACAAAATTTGTGCTGCCTGTTACGACGCAAAATTATGTAGTCAAAACTACCGCCAAAATCTCAACAAAATTTCAAAAACAGCGAGAACTATATCTGCTGAAAAAAAGACAAATACCTATTGTAACTTGTGAACAAAATTTGGAGAGATGAGAAGCTAAACGCCAATGTTATCCTCAAGCAAACTTGGGGAGTAATTTATGTGACCACGAGGTGAGCGTTGCGAATTTGTATTACTTCGACTTCTACAAATTCTGTCGAATTGATACGTGAAATTTTCTTGGTATGGGATAGAACAAGATGTTAACATACCTGCTGCCAAGTGTCGTTGTGTTTGCTGCACTAGGTATAATTCAGTAAGCTTCAAAAGTAAGCAACTGCATCGAGTCGACGTTTGAGCTGCCAAGGTAAAGCCCTCATGGTTTGTTAATTTATTCAAAACAACACCTTACTATCTGTTGCAAAATTCCACACGGGATTTAGACTCAGAAGCAATTGTATTCAGAGAAGCATGTATACAATTTGTCTGCGCATGTCTGTGTTTTGGGCTTGAAACCATTTGCATCAGATCGATATCGAATGCAAGAAATTCTATGTTGACACGGAATATTTTGCTGGCTATCTCGTTCTTCAAAATTATGTTCAACAACCGAAATACTAAGACAACTGAAACATGAGCAGTCTACCTACCGCTAGTGCGCTGTGGATAACTATCCAGATCGAAGGCACCCTAGTCCAGTCCCAGACTCTCTTTCTTGCCGCTCCAGGACTCGCGGAGAAAGAGAGTCCAGTATAACTTGCATGCGCATGTGCAAAATGAGCCAATCAATTAATTAATTAGTATTTTGCGAGCTTGCAATATGCAAATGTCAGTGTTTGGTAGCAGTGGTAGTGATGCGTATCGAAAAATTCACAAATACGTCTTTCACAACTGTCCATCCGTAAATGGCCTGTAACTGCTCAAACTTTGGTAAAAGATTATAGTTGGTTTTTCCAAGTGCATAGCTCACTGAATCAACAAATGGCTTTCCGAAATGAGACTGATATCGTGTATACAAAACACTTTCTTCTTCAGCCATCTTGAATCATTAGATGACTTTAGGATTTGTAACCACGCGATCACCACATGAATGTGGTGATCGCGTGGTCACTAAACTGACATGCGCATGCAAGTTATACTGGACTCTCTTTCTCCGCGAGTCCTGGAGCGGCAAGAAAGAGAGTCTGGGACTGGACTAAAGGCACCCCAGATGGGAAAATATCACGAGTCAAAGTCAGTAGAAAGTTGTGAGAAGGACCAGAACTCCGCACTTTCGAGTTATAATGTTGGCGTTGAATTCATGTATAAGGTAAATTTAGTAATGGATGTCATTACCAACATGGTACTGTTTGAATTGGATCCCGGCAATAAGAGTACTCTGGACTTCATTGATTGTTGAATAATTAGCCATGTTTACTGGAATGTCGTACTTTTTCGTGCAAAATTCTTGCAATTCATTCTGAAAATTTTACATCTTTGACAGCGCCCCCCAGCAAAATTATTTAATAATACGCTTTTTCCATGCTTCGTTCTTGTAAAACAGAGCTTTCTTGCTGGAAACTTCTGGTCCCTCCATGTGATTTCAAGCAATGTTTACAGTCGGGTTCAAGCCTTGTTAAAATGGACTAAATTCGGTAGCCTATATTTTATAATCTGCAACATTTATCTAGAAGTTAATGACCTATTTTTATACATGGTGAGGCATACAGTTTGGGCCGTATGAAGCAGCGTTTTATACTTTATAAAAGAGCAATAAATTCATCGCTGAATTTTCATGCAAACAACGTGCTTGGAAACACGTTCACAAAAATGCTTTGGATCACATGTAGGGACCACGAGTTTGGACTAAAAAAGCTCAGTTTTGCAAGAAAGAAAAGTGGAAAAAGCAAATTACTAAATAATTTTGCTGGGGGGCGCAGTCTCAGGTGTCAAATTTTGAAAGTGAATTGCAAGAATTTTGAGCGACATTCCAGTAAACATGGCTAATTATTAAACGATCGATGGAGTCTAAAATACCCTTATCGGGTCTAATCTACACAGTAACTTGTTGTTAATGGCTTTCACTGCTTAACGTACCTTACATATAAATTTAGCGCCCACAATATTACTCGAAAGTGAGGAGTTCTGGTTCTTCTCACAACTTTCTACTAACTTTGACGCGCGATATTTTCCCATCTGGAGTGCCTTCAGTTTGGATAATTATCCACAACGCACTAGCGGTAGGTAGACTGCCCATGTTTCAGTTGTCTTAGTATTTCGGTAGTTGAACATAATTTTGAAGAACGAGATAGCCAGCCAAATGTTCCATGTCAACATAAAATTTCTTGCATTCGCTATGCAAATGAATTTCAAGCCCAAAATACAGACATGCGCAGACAAATTGTATACATGCTATTCAGAGAACTACTGTCTTTATTCCCAAAAGTCTGGATCCCGTGCGGAATTTTGCAACAGATAGTAAGGTGTTGTTTTGAATAAATTAACAAACCGTGAGGGTTTTACCTTGGCAGCTCAAACGTCGACTTGATGAAGTTGCTTACTTTTGAAGCTTAATGAATTATACCTAGTGCAACAAACACGACGACACTTGGCAACAGGTATGTTAACATCTTGTTCTATCCCATACCAAGAAAATTTCACGAAACAATTCGACAGAATTTGTAGAAGTCGAAGTAATACAAATTCGCAACGCTCACCTCGTGGTCACATAAATTACTCCCCAAGTTTGCTTGAGGATAACATTGGCGTTTAGCTTCTCATCTCTCCAAATTTTGTTCACAAGTTACAATAGGTATTTGTCTTTCTTACAGCAGATATAGTTCTCGCTGTTTTTGAAATTTTGTTGAGATTTTGGCGGTAGTTTTGACTACATAATTTTGCGTCGTAACAGGCAGCACAAATTTTGTATCGCAACTTCTAAGGCACCAATTGGCACGATACATGTTGTATGTAGTCCTCTATGCCTTTATACTTGATTGACGAAATAGGAAAAAAATTCACCTTGGAATTTTGGATTTATGACCAATTTTTCTCAAAAAGCCATTTTTAAAAATCGCCTGATATCTCAAATTACTTGATCTAATTCGCAGAAAAATAATTACCAGTACAAATTTCAAGGCTTGTAGACAAATGGCTGCAAATGTCTCAGAAATCGGACAAGGTTTTGATGTAAAAGGACGCGATTGAAATTCATGCCCAGCAAACAAATCAATAGGTACGGGCCACCTTAAAACACTCGAGATATAGTTTTTTCATATCTTTGAGAGTTAAGCAAGATTAAAAATATATGTTGGCAAGCATGATGATGATGATGATGATGAACTTTATTTAATCACGCTAAACATTTCAACGCTACATACGTATGTATGTGCGCTGGTTTCCAAATGTGGCGTAGTATAAAAATATATAATAATAATTAGTTATATGTACATCAATCGTTTTGATATTAGTTGATATAAAAAACACTGTATAATAATAATAAAAGCAAACATATATATTTGAAAAGTATAAAACAGCACAACCCCAGATCACGAGCAAAAGGAGGTTATACTTCTCTTAAACAGCCTAAGAGAGCTTGCTTGTTTAGCCTCTTTTGGTAGGCTGTTCCACAGGGCAGCGCCGCTATATCCAAAACTTCTTTTCAAAAAGTTTCGTTTAGGCCCTGGAGGTGCTAGATCAGTCGCGGAATTTCTTAATATATAACTGAGGTTTTCATTTTCTTTAATTTTGACGAAAAGCTTTGCTAAATTAGGTGCAGCTTGGTCATTTAATATTTTATATAAAAATGATAATTTTAATTGTTTCCATCTGCTTTCAAGAGTATTTAAGTTTAACCTTTGAAGCAAGTCTGCTGATCGAACGTCATATGAAGCACTTGTGATCACCCTAGCCGCACGGGCTTGTACCCTTTGTAGCTTGTCTTTGACAGTTTTATTGCAAGTATCCCATAAGGGGGAACAATAATCGAAGTAGGGCTGGACAAGTGCTTTATAGAGTGTTGTTAAAGAGCCTATTGGAACAAAGGGCTTTATGCGCTTTATGGCTCCAACACCCGCGCTCGCCTTTTTGCAGATGTATTCAATATGATTTTCAAAAGAAAGCTTTTCGTCAAGATTTACGTCTAAACATGTATGCAGACCCACTCGTTTTACGATTTTGCCATTCATTGAAATATTATTACAGGGATCACTTGTCTTATTCTTTAAATTGTGACTTGATCCTATTATCATCAGTTTTGTTTTATCAGGATGTGATTGAAGCTTATTGGCTTTTAGCCAATCGCTTATACTATTTAAATCAGGATTTAATTGTTCAGAAAGACCATCAATATCAGATGAAGAAGCAAATATTTGTGTGTCATCTGCATACATGCAGGGTGTGGCGAAGTGAGCCACACTTGAGCTGTGATCACTTAAAAGGGGTCTTCTTTACTAAGACCCCGGCGCTTTGATGTACCATCTTCCAGATTTGCCGCTTTAACAGCAATCTTTAGGGTTTCTTTGGTCATTTCTCGGCGAAGATAGGAGAGAGAACAACAACAACAACGCCACTCTCAAAAGAAAAAAAAAACAGAGAGAAAAGAAAAAAAATGAACAGAAAAACTCAAGAGCGCGTTTGGGTGAGAGAGAAAGTAAGAAGGAAAAACAAAACAGAAAAGAAAGACAATCGTTGTTCGGATTTCTTTTGCCAATTAAGTGGGAATCAAAAACAAACTTTAAAAAAAGAAATAACCAACAAATAAGAAAGAGAAAAGAAAGAAAAACAGAAAAAATGTGTTTGTGAAAGAGAAAAAGAGAGAAGAAAAAGAAAAAAAAAACAGGAAAGAGAAACAATAGTTGTCAAGGTAACTGTCAATTTGGTGCTGTTCTAGAGGACTGAAGGCTCACTTATCCAGTGACGCCTGACGAATTCTAGGGTTTACGTTCGGTGAGCGTACTGATCGTGGCCTGAATTCAGCTTCTAAGTGCTTTTCCGAGTCATTTTGTAGCTCGGAAGTCGCTTGACTTGCATCATTAAGCAAGAAAAGACGGCAGAGACAATCTCCTGGAAGAACTCAGGAGTGGGAAGCGACTTTACGAAGAAAGAGTCACAGTAATTACGGCGACAAGGTTCAACTGTGATCTCCGGAGTATTGAGGCTTCTCTGGTCGTTCTGTGATGCATTCCCCAAGCCAACAACGCCATTTCGGCGAGTTTTGAACTGTAAAGAAGGCAATCGGTGCCGTCTGGGGCCTGTTAGCGAGGGGGGCTCGGCACTTCTAAGAAATTTCTAAGATTAAGAGTAGGGGACGGGTGCTGTGCAAATTTTCCATCGATGCCCATAATCCTTTTCTTCCGCCGTATCTGATTCAGCGGAAGAAATGCATTATGGGATGCATGTTTGGACGCGTAGAGTGTTTGACCTTGGACCAGCTATGATTGTAGCGCAGAGAATGCCAAAACGGGGTCGACTTGCACACCGTGCGCTACAGCCTAACTTATGGTCAACCTTTAAGACCCCTTTTAAGTGATCACTCCTCATATATATATATAAACAGTCAAATAACTTCCAAAAGTGTAGATCTTTACCAGAATCAGTGAATATTTGTACAATAAACTGGCAGCAAACACAAATGTTTTTTCGCCAAATTTTCGACTTTATTCAAAAGTCTTCATCAGGGCAACTGATGAAATGTTACAAAACTGTTACAATTGTTTGTACTCGTGCGCGTAAAGCGCGCGCAAGAATGTAAAATAGCGCCAGCTAGATTGTTACAATGTTGTATCTCGGAAGAGGCACTTAGGGAGAAAGAGGCTCAATGGGCCTATAGATTAAGCACTCTCAGTCCCCAGGGTTTAAATGTAGAGGAATATATTTACTTGTAACTAGTCAGTTTTAATTGAAACATTGTAACAATCTAGCTCGCGCTATTTTACATTCTTGCGCGCGCTTAACGCGCACGAGTACAAACAATTGTAACAGTTTTGTAACATTTCATCAGTTGCCCTGATGAAGACTTTTGAATAAAGTCGAAAATTTGGCGAAAAAACATTTGTGTTTGCTGCCAGTTTAATTTATTGTACAAATATATATATATAATATATATATATATCAGGGGGAAATTACTAGGGGAGTCCATCTCGCGCTCTACAGTGGAACCATCCTCGAACTAGCTGAGCTATTTTTAGAACGAGCTCTGATTGGCTGCTTTCACGAGCGACCAAAAGACAATTCGAAAAATTCAATCCTGGTCGTTCTACTCTGTGCCGAGACAAGACATGTAGGGCTAGTTCGGTTTTGAAGCACTTTCCTTAGTAATTGAGCATTCCTGAATATAGATAGAATGTTTTGAATATCCTTCGACTCTTATTCTTGGAGATATTCTTGCAACAAAAATTCAAAACTGCCGGTCAATGACTTCGAATTCCTATTTGACCGGCAGTTTTTAAATTTTCCAAAACTTCCCCCCAAAAATTCATACACCATCTAAAGTATTCTATCTTTATTTTGGAATGGTAAGCGGTTACAACTACCGTTGTAATGTGTAATTAACTCTATTTACTAGCTCCGGCACAGAGTAGAACGACCAGGATTGAATTTTTCGAAGTGTCTTTTGGTCGCTCGTTGTACTCTGTGCCGGGGCTAGAGAAAAAGAGCTAGTTGGACACTACAGCGCTAACTATGACCGCTTACCATTTCTAAATAAAGATAGTGTACTTTAGATGGTGTACGAATGTTTTTTTTTCGGGGAAATATTGGAAAATTTGAAAACTGCCGGTCAAATAGGAATTCGAGGTCATTGACCGGCAGTTTTGAATTTTTGTTGCAAGAATATCTCCAAGAATAAGAGTCGAAGGATATTCAAAACATTCTATCTATATTCAGGAATGCTCAATTACTAAGGAAAGTGCTTCAAAACCGAACTAGCCCTACATGTCTTGTCTCGGCACAGAGTAGAACGACCAGGATTGAATTTTTCGAATTGTCTTTTGGTCGCTCGTGAAAGCAGCCAATCAGAGCTCGTTCTAAAAATAGCTCAGCTAGTTCGAGGATGGTTCCACTGTAGAGCGCGAGATGGACTCCCCTAGTAATTTTCCCCTGATATATATATATATATATATATATATGTTACAAAGAAAGCGTTTTACTTTTCTTTTGCAACAGGTATATACACTATGACCATCCTGGTTTGTATTACTTTTTCTTTTGCTCTAATAATTACAATGTGGTTGCATGGGACTTTTCTGTGTCTGAGCCATCAAGCACCATAATTGCCTGTATGCGGTACAGTTCCCGAATCTGTTGTGTTCGGGCTCTAAAAATTGAGCTACAAAAGTGCACAGACCCAAAGAGTACTTCTCATGACTACCGTCTACGATTTAAGCTTCTTCCTTGTGGTGAACCTACAAATTTTCGTTGGAGTAAGTCACTGTATTGTCAAAAATAGTTTTGTCGAATAATTCATTTTGAATGGTTTTTAAAAATATTGTAGGCTACTCTCTGTAGGCTACTCGCAGAAAAGGTATTATTTTCTACTAATAATGTAGCTGAAGTTGATTAGATTTTATTAGGGAACCAACCAAGTAACCAGCCAGCCAGCCAGCCAGCCAACCAACCAACCAACCAACCAACCAATGCAGGCCAGTCTTGACAGCTTTGAATATGCTTTGTCTTGACATGGTAAACTAGTCTAAACCCTGCAGACGGATTCAGCGACCGACACGAATAAGTTGTACCGACGTGAACTCATTCCAGTGTTCTCATGTAAAACTGTACAACTTTTGATATGGCTTGTCTTGATTGTGAACCATACTCTGAACTCAGCGACCAACACGAATGAAATGTACTTCCAGGGTTCCCATGTAAAATTGAGCAAGTGTTTGTATTGACAAGGCTATGGCTTTTTATTGTAATTATATTTATTGCAAGTCGCATATGATGGCTACTTAATATTTTGGTATAGTTTGGGTTAATCATGTTGATTTATGTCTACAGGTAAATGCGACGAGTTTTACTGTTTGAAGGACAATAAAGAGTGCAAAGAAACCGCATCATCGCCGTGTACTACTTCTGACGTCACTATTATTCCTCCTAAAGACGACACAATACATTGTTATCTTCAATAAGTTCAATCCCCAAAGTCTGTATGTACATTCGTTCCAAAACTGTCCATACAACTCGCTGGGCAAAGTGGTATACGATTTAGCAATGATGGCTTAAGAAGAAGTATCACGTAGTAGTTATATTTTAACACAGTAATTATTGACTGAGTTTGATTGATTCAAGTGCGGATTTAAACAACATTGTGCTCGATGTTTGTTAATACGACATCCCAGAATTTGATGGGTTATTCAATTAAAAGTAGTATTTATACACATTTGAAATATATAATACTTCAGGTACTTCTAATACCGACTGATGAATTGTTTGTCAATTATAAAGTACACCCAGATTTTAGAATTGTTATCGTACAGCTTACGTGTTATAATCAATTATATTAAGCGGGATCGCCTTGTAGCTTGACACTGAAATCAGTTGAATACAACGTAACGATGCAGAATTGCTTCAGTTGGACTATTTTTTGTTCGTTTTTGAAGTAATGTTTAAAGGCCGACAATGAGGACTTGAGGGTATTTCAAAGTCCGCGCAATTAGGGAGCGGTCATTAACTAATGGGGGTGGGGGGTGGGGGGTGGGGGGATGGGCTGGTAAATATGCAGATGAAAGGACCCAAAATCTTTGGCCCCTCTCCTATGTAGAGCCCAGAAAATATGAGCCCCCCCTCAAATGGGAGCCCAAAAAATTGTAACCCTACCCCCCTCCACTTTGTCCCATGGGTGGATAACATAATACACTTTTAAGGGACTGGTCATAAAGTACAGGGGGGGGGGGGGGGGTGGGCGGGCAAAATCCAAAATCAGGGGGTGGGCCATAAAGTTTTCCGCTTCAGAAAAGAGTGGGCTGCGTGCAAACTGAGTATCATCAAGGGGTGGGCCATGATTAAAATAAAAATGGACATGACAAACAAATGAGAGACTTCAAACTTTTAATGACAAACTAAACTGAATCATGATTCTTTTCTTTTTGTATTAAATATTTTTTATGAAACAACATCAACATCAGTGTCAACATTGTCACTACTATAAGAGTCATCTATGCCATCAGATTCACCAGATGATACTAGGAGTGGCGAATGGTAAAATCCGAGACTTGCTGAGATGCCGAGACTCCTGTTTAAAAATCCGAGACCGCGAGACTAACGCTTTTCGAAAATCCGAGACCGAGACTGAGTGCTGAGAAAACCGAGCCCGAACCTAGAAATACTGAAGCATCCGAATCTGAAAAGTATTATTAACTAGAAATTCACAAATTACCCGAAAAGCAGTCATTGGGAACTACTTAAGGACGGAGCCCTCTAATGTGAAAGTAATTATTTTCTCTAAAATCTATATAGGTGTGAAAGAACCCATTGTAGGCTGTTAGAATCCAAGAAAAAAATTGGGGGTCACCACGCATTTTAATGAGTTATACGTCATCAAATATTGCGGAAAATGCATTTTTGACGACCCAAAGAAAAAAAATTAAAAATCCTCTATAATTCCCATAAGTTTCAAACTTTTTTTTCCTAAAACACTCTAAGCATAATTCTCTGGTAGGGCAATACCATAAAACCGGGAAAACAAAGAAAATAATGTTTTTTTAAAAATATTTACTTGGTTTTAGGATGTTCTAGTCTATGATTGCTAAATATAATATGTGATATTTTTTATCATTCTTCAATTATAAATTTATAAAAAGCTTATATAATTCTAGATTTTTCTTTGGTTTATAATTTACAAAAGGAATAAAAGGGGGTATCCAGGCGATTTAAGAAGTTATTTACCGATAAACGCACGAAATAGTCGAAATACGATGAAATCCCTAGCCCTCCATACAGAGTATAGACAGATTTTACAAAGCATTATGGGAAATTTCCAAGATGGCGGCCAATAGGCAAATCTAGTCCTTGTGATCAAAACAGTGGTTTTTAAGCGAGTTTAAGATCGAGATATATGTCGACATAGTAGCGGAAAAAAAAACAATATGGCCCTTTAGGGGCTCCGTAGAAATCACTATATGAGTGGAATAACAGTGCTATTTTCATGATTTTTAGAAACATAATCAAACAAAAATGGGTATTGTGAAAGTTCACTCTCGTGTTGCAAATTTTTCCGATGTATTAAAGTTTGGAACTCCTGTGCCAGATCATTTTTAATAAGAATCTGCGGCAGCTCTCCCCTGCATGTCCTGCATATTCTTGATCTTGTGACATTCAACAGCCTTGAGACGCTTTCAGCTTCTTTCCCCTCCTCTTCATCATGTCTTTCATCATCTTCACAATCGTCGCTTCCATCATCATCACTGCCAATTTCTTCCATCACAGTATCATCAAAGGCATCATCCTCTTCTTCTGAATCATCACTTCCTTCATTATCCTCATGAGCGAGTCGTAATTGCCTTGTACGATGGATCTTGCAATGTGTGCAGTCACAGTGTCCACTTTTTCTTGTTTCCGGGCGCCCTTAGAGTGGTTCAGCTTTTGCTTTACAATGTAAATATCTAGCACAGCAACTTTTAGTTTTTTGAACTTCCCTTCCCGGTATAACACTTCCCAGTTATAGTCATGGTAGAACATCGGCAGGAAATAGAGACGATCAAAACGACTATCGTAATGCTGGAGCAAGATGTAAAGAAACACTTCGAGAAAACAATTCACTAGCTCGTCTGGGAGAGTGTTGACTGGACACAAAACTGCACACAACTTTGACGAGAAAACGTTGTCGGTACTGCAGGCTTTGAAGATTGAATTGAATTTGGTCAATGATCGACTTTACAATCTACAATCTTCCTGCACAGCGGCATTTAAGCATTTGTTTCACGCAAATAAAAGACAATCTCGAAAAAGAAAGGAAAACACTCAAACAACAAAAGAGCATAAAGAGGAAAAAGGCAAGGCACGATGCACGTAAAAATGAAATACTGAAGAAGTTAGCGCCAGAATTATAGAAAGGAAAACCATGTATGATTTGTGCAAAGAAACCGTTAAAAACCTTGGAAAAAGAGAAAAGAAATTAAATGGGCGATTGCTCTGACTTCTCGAGAATGTCAACTTTTAGATGACGGGGCAAAAGCAGAAATCAGACTATTATTGGCTATATCTCGAAGTGACAGTGATACTAGTGAAAATGATGATCACAGCGACATTGAGTGTGAAGATGTGAGTGATGTTAATGCGAGTGATGGTAATGCAAATGATGTGATTGATACTATTAAAAGTGATTGATGGAAGTGTGATGAATGAGATGAATTTAGTTATTGTTCGACTTTCTCGATATACCATATAAAAGTTAAGTGTAAAACACAATACATACAAAATAAAGGTTATGTTATGGTTTTAAGCCTGCAGTATCATCAACAATACAGTACATATGCAACATTGTCCAGTCTTAGAAGTAGCGTCCAAAAAGTTGTTACCCACCTTAAATTTGGGCCCAAAAATGTTTGCCCCCCTTAAATCGGCGCCCAAAAAATCATAGCCCACCCCCCATATTTACCGCCCCCCCCCCCCCCCCATTAGTTAATGACCGCTCCCTTAGTTCCAGTCCGAGACGCAGCCGAGGACATATAACCAAAGTACATTGCAAAAAGTCAAAAGAATATCTTCAACGTGAAAAGAATTATATAATACTATCGAGTGTTTTTGCAGAACAAACTAAATAAAGTATACAAGACGATCTCACCTTTCGCGCCATAGTGGCCGCCATCTTGAATCTGACGGGTTGCCTGTGCTATCCATATTAGGAGAGTCTCTTGTTTTATTAATCCAATCAGCAATCGAGTTTTCAAATTATTCTTGTTTTGAATGTTCAAATCTTCGTTTTAAAACTGAAAGTTCAAATTGAAGAATGGAATCAAATATTCAAAAAAAACCTCAATAATATAATGGACTCTAACGGGGTACGCTTGACGTGGTTTGACTGTAATGACTTTGAGAAAGACATTTATTCAGGTCTCAACAATATCTGAATATTGCTCTCCATTAATTAAAAAAAATCACAAAAGGAAATACTTATAAACTTACTGCAGGACTTTACTGATTCAGCTGAGACTCGGTAGCCGCGATTCGGTGAATTAAGCTTCTAAAAATCAGTCAAATCTTCCGAGTTTTACACTCAGTCAAAATATGATTCTGGCACATAAATTGTGTCTTTCATATTTTCCAACTTCAATTGAAAGAATTTTTAAAGAAGATACATGTTTTCGTGGTAATCATACGAAGGAAATCCTGAAGAAATGTTAGAGAAGTGTGTTGTGTTTGTCTGAGTCTCGCGGGGGGTCTAATTTCCGTGACGTAATAACCACGCAGCCCTATTAGGGAATGCATGAATAAATGAAAGGGAATATTGCAAACAAAATGATAATTAAAATGGACAAAGACAAACTTACCCGGCAGCAACAAACAAACACACAACAGAAACAATTTAATAGAAAAACAATCAAACAAAAATGATGATTGTAATGAAACGTTAAAAATATGCAAAATGATGTAATTGAATTATAATTTGTAAGGGGTAGTTAATCAGAGGCAATTACAGAAACTTGAATTAAAAAGATCACGAAAGACGATACGTAACTATAATGGAACATCTTTAAACTAGTAAGTGAGGTCGATTAAACGGCCGAATCTGAACTCGTTAATGTAATTCTTTTACTTCCTTTTTGGTTTTCTTTAAAGAGAAGATTTTTTTCAATGACGAGCAATAAACGAGTGGTGAAAAGCGCCAAAAACTAGACCTTCGTTCTGGATTAACACTTTGATTCAACTTTCATCGGCCAAAACTACTTACAAACAACTTAAACTTTTTGACAGAAATGATTTTAGTTTTGTACAACGGCTATTCTCCAACTCAGGAGTTTTTGTCGTTGACTGTTCTAATTAACTTGAAAAATATCCCCTCTTTTAAGAATAAAAATTTTTCAAAGAATTAATTATCAATTAAATTGATTAATTAATTAATTTCTTTTAGGAATTAAAATTCTTTTTCTCTCTTCTCCTTTATCTTCTCTCTTTTTTTCCTTTTTGTGATCTTTTTTTTAATCCGTATTTTTTCATTGAAACTTTTTCTCATCTTATTATATTGTGTGTGTGTCTGTATGTTGTTGTCTTCACAAACTGATGAACAAATTGTAATCCAGAACAAAGAAAGTAATTTTTCCTTCAAAAGTAATGGTACAAACGGTAAGGACTTCGCTGACCTCACTGAGACAGTAATTATGATATGATTTGCGCATGAGGAAAAGAAAAAGTCTATCGCGCGGATTTCGAAGTGAGATCTAAGACATGTGCATTGAAAGATGCACATTTACGCACTGATGGGAAGTTTTGGGGTTTTTTGACATCTTGGCCATCTTTCGAAGTGAAAGTCTCTCGTTTGATGTGGTTTACCTTTTTGGGGTTTTGATTAGTTAGCCGTACCTGTGTCTCAATACAACGATTTAGCCTTTGTGCACTGTGACGTTAGCGAGGGTACTGTTGCTTCCAAAGTAAACTAGATTGACCTTGTTCATAATTTGTCGCAGATATTCGTGTTGCATCAAAATGAAACGCAAGCACTCTATTAAAAAATTATGTGGATTATAAAAGTACGATTTGTGTCACCGTCACGCTTACAAAGTTCAAATTTGAATTTTTTTTGTTTTATTTATTTATTCATTTACTTATTTAAGGCGCATCTTCTATAAAATTGAAAAAGAAAAGGAGTCTAAAAATGATAGTTATAAATAAAAATAAAATAAATCATAGAGCGCCTCTTCGCCACCTTTAAGCGTAATTTGCGTGCATATAACAATAGACAGTCCATACACAAGATTATCTATAGGTATTTCTATCTTCCAAATCCCTTAGTAGACCAGTAGCTAGCCTAATAGTACATGGTCCAGTCGCTTTAGGATCCGACTGTTTCCTCCCTTATTGAATGTCAAGCTCTCTGTGTTCTAAAAGAAAGCACTTTTAGTGAGTTGGTGAGTTTGACATGCAGGTGTGCAGGTTTGCAGGCAATATAAAACAGTCTCTTGTCCAACTGCGTAAATGGGGCCGTCGTGGTGGTCGTCAACAATTATCGTCTATAAATATGACATAATTCCATTGTACTTCAACTTTCACTTCAAATAGTGCATTCCCTAAAGATCGCATATCGACTCTGCTCTCAGTTTCAACAGCAACTCGAAGGTAAAGACCACTGTTAAAGTGTTATTCCTAGTTTGTCATCTCTTCTGGAGTTTTACGTAGAATATACGGAAGCTAATCCAACATTAATGGTTTAGGAATAGAAGAAGAAGCGATGAAGAAGCCAAACAAGTTTGCACAGTTGATTGTTGTCATTCTGATGGTGTACATTACAATCAATGGTAAATGTTGTTTTAAAATCAAGATTATTTGAATTTTCTTGTCCCAACTATATTTTTATCAGGAAGTTTGATCTCGAAGCACACTTCCTTTTTCACGAATCACGCATATTAAAAAGTCACAGCAAAATGTGGCTTACTTTCACCGGGATCACGCAGAGGATTTAGTCCAATCGCGGATAACGCAAAACCCCTTCCAGCCCACGTTTGAACTATTCCATAACAGTGTTTTTATAAAATGTTAACTCTAGGTAAAGGGCGGGATGTCTTGCTCAGCAATAATTACCCTACATGGGATCGGAGATTCCTATTTTGTGTATTGCATTTCAGAAAACAGTATGCTTGAAACAGTCGACCATTTTTCTTTAGTGTGCAGAGTGTTTGAGTTAAATGCCAATTTTAAAATCTCTTTCCTCTTCCCAAATAATCCAATAAGCATAGAGTTTATCGCTAAATATTTGCTTATATATACAAATTTATCAACAGTAAGCTGTGAGAACTGCTCAAAACTTCGTGACTTGAATTTTTGGGACCGTGAAAACTGTGACATTTTGGAATCCCAATACTACAGGCAAGAGATCATTTACCGTGCTCTTAAAATAAACAATAAAATGAAACTAATAAAGGAAAAAATATATTTGCTCGCAAATAGGAATCCCTCCAGGGACAATAGCACGTGAGCAGCAACACGGTGCCACTTATTCCAACCTTTACTTCAAACAGGCCGGTAGCTTCGAAATTTTTCCCACCTCCTCCTCTCTTTTAGTAATTGCAAGCCTTCCTCGACGTTGTTCAAAACGTGTTCTGGTGCGTGTAGTGCCCTCGCCTTTACTGGGTAAAATCCTGATTTTAAAAATCCACATTATATATAGTAGTTTTACAATGATGTAGTTTACGTTAGATGTATTAAGCGGCTTTGGGCCCCCTTGCATGCCCATAGCCAAAACACTCCAAACCTGGGTGTGTTCTTTTATTGTCTTGCGCAGTAAACGAGCTTCAGGAAAAGCAGCGCTTGAATTTTGATGAAAAATCAATGGGAAAATATAAAAAAGTATATAGATATTAAATTTGTTGCACTCGAGCTCAAAGTACAAAGATTTAAGCGTTTTATTTCTCTCTTGCAAACAGGTATGAATTCTATACCACTCTCAATAGAGAGGGGCAGTATCGTCTTTTCTCTTGCTCCATTAAAAGTTACTTTGTCCCTTTACTGATTCCGGAGATTCCCACGTCCACAATGCCAAGTACCATAATTGCCTGTGTGCTGAACAGTTCGCCGCGAAACTGTTGTGTTCGGGCTCTAAAATTTGAGCTACAAAAGTGCACAAACCCGAAGAGTACTTCTCATGACTACCGTCTACGATATAAGCTTCTTCCTTGTGGTGAACCTACGAATTTTGCTTGGAGTAAGTCACTGTATTGTCAAAAATAGTTTTGTCCAATATTAAATTTGTTTTGAGAATGATTTTTAAAAACAACACAACACTTTTAAATTTGAAAGACATGTTTCGACTTTCATAAAGCCATCTTCAGTTTGAAGTGAAGCTAATTACAAGTTACAGTTATATAGAATGATTTTTAAAAATATTGTAGGCTATTCTCTGATTCAGAAAGCTAAGGCATTACTTCCTATCCATGTTACTGACGTTGAATAGACTTTATTAACCAACCAACCAACCAACCAACCAACCAACCAACCAACCAACCAACCAACCAACCAACCAACCAACCAACCAACCAACCAACCAACCAACCAACCAACCAACCAACCAACCAACCAACCAACCAACCAACCAACCAATGCATGCCAGTCTTGACAGCTTTGGATATGGTTTGTCTTGACATGGTAAACTAGTCTAAACTCTGCAGACGGATTCAGCGACCGACACGAATGAGTTGTACCGATGTGAACTCATTCCCGTGGTGTTCCCATGTAAAACTGAGCAAGTGTTTCACTGTATTGTCAAAAATAGTTTTGTCCAATCATTTGTTTTAAATGACTTAAAAATATTGTTGGCTATATTCTCTGATTTCGAAAAGATGTTATTTTCTGCTAATAATGTACGCGTAGCTGAAGTTGTTCCCATGTAAAACTGAGCAAATGTTCGTATGAACAACGCCATGACTTTTTATTGTAATTTATTGCAAGTCGCATATGATGCCTACTTAATATTTTGGTATAGTTTGGGTTAATCATGTTGATTTATGTCTACAGGGAAATGCGACAAGTTTTACTGTTTGCAGGACAATAAAGAGTGCAAAGAAACCGCATCATCGCCGTGTACTACTTCTGACGTCACTATTATACCTCCTAAAGACGACACAATACATTGTTATCTTCAATAAGTTCAATCCCCAAAGTCTGTATGTATATTCGTTAGTTCCAAAACTGTCCATACAACTCACTGGGCAAAAGGGTATTTTACAACATTTGACTAAAATCTTGCAATCTGATTGGCCGAGAGCCATTTATAAGTAATACCATGACCCTGAGGGATATTAGTGATTAAATGTCCCCGAAGCCGAGGGAGGTTTAGTGGAAAATATTATACACTTCTTTTACCAATTGTGCGTAACCCTGTTCTCTGGGGACTTTCGAAAATAGATTTCTTTGTTATATACTTACAATGAACAAGTATTTATAGGTTGGGAAGGTTGTTAATCAATTCGAAAGCTAAATGCTTTCTTTGTGTCGTTATGCTCATGCGCAAAATAGAATGCATAGATCCCACACGCGTAAGAGTGTGCAGTGGTAAGAGGTATCGGTGCGTTAGAAATTTATAGAGTTTCGGGACAGCGTGCAAAGTTGTCCCGATCGTCCCGATGATTGCGTTAAATGAGGGACAACCACTCATGAATAACATGAGGGACGATTAGTTCTAATCGTCCCTCATTCATAATTAATGAGGGAATATTAGAACTAATTTTCCCTCTTTCTATTCATGAGGGAGGGATGTTAGCGATTTAAAACGTCCCTCCAAAAACAATAGATCCCGAGGTGATCATGGTATTATGTTAATAAGAGTACTGACAATAGCTGACGCCAACATGTCACGCTCGTCCTTATTATAAGTAATACCATGACCCTAGCCTGAGGGATATTAGTGATTAAATGTCCCCGAAGCCGAGGGAGGTTTAGTGGAAGTCCCGAGGCCGTAGGCCGAGGGACTTTTACTAAACCTCCCGAGGCTGAGGGGACATTTAATCACTAATATCCCGAAGAAGTCATGGTATTACTTTGTAATACCATGATCACCGAGGAAATAATCGAAAATATACTTCGCTGTTTGTTCATCCAAAACTTGAACATTATACAATTCTTTTACCAATTGTGCGTAACCCTGTTCTCAGGGGACTTTTGAAAATAGATTTCTTTGTTATATACTTACAATGAACAAGTATTTATAGCTGTTAATCAATTCGAAAGCTAAATTGTTTTTCATAATGCTTTCTTTGCTTCGTTATGCTCACGCGCAAAATAGAATGCATAGATCCCACACGCTTAAGAGTGTGCAGTGGTAAGAGGTATCGGTGCGTTAGAAAGTTACAGAGTTTTGGGACAGCGTGCAAAGTTGTCCTGATCGTCCCGATGATTGATATATGAGGGACAACCACTCATGAATAACATGAGGGACGATTAGTTCTAATCGTCCCTCATTAATTATGGATGAGGGACGATTAGTTCTAATCATCCCTCATTCATAATTAATGAGGGAATATTAGAACTAATTTTCCCTCTTTCGTCTATTCATGAGGGAGGGATGTTAGCGATTAAACGTCCCTCCAAAAACAATAGATCCCGAGGTGATCATGGTATTACAGAAAAAAGTTTGGGACAGTTTTTCAAACAGATTTGGACGGAAAAGATCTAAGATAATGTTGTAAAAAACAAATTGAAGATAGTTTTCCATTGTCAGTACTCTTATTAATCATGGATGACGTCAAAAAATGTCCAAAACTTAGCAGTGAAACCACTCGCTGCGCTCGTGGTTCCACTTTAGTTTTGAACATTTTTTGACGTCATCCATGATTAATAAGAGTACTGACAATGGAAAACTATCTTCAATTTGTTAAACAAATTGAAGATGGTTTTGAGTTGTCTGTCGCTGCGCTCGTGATTCCATTTGAGTTTTGATCATTTTATGACGTCAAGAGCACGATGGTCGGTTGCTAGGGCTTTTCCTCCCCCAAGGTTCTCAAATTTAATTTTTGGCTCACAGAGGAGTAATTCATTTTCTAAATGAAGCAAAATATTAGAACATGTTCATTAGAAAGAAGATCCTTAATTTTTCTACAATTGTAAAGGTATTTTGGAAGTTTTTTTAAATTATGACGTCATAAATGATACATATTTTTAGTAACAACATCAAAAACTTGTTAAGCAATGTTCAAAGGTTTACAGACATTTTTGCTACTCAAAAAGACCGTTTATAGTGAAAACCCCATCTCAATCAGATTAAAAGGTGCGAAGTTACAGCTAATGAAAGAAATTCAAATTTCCCGCCAAATGACCATATATGGTCAAAATTAAGGCTATTTAAACGCCAATACAATGAATGTATTGGCACAGCGGCAAACACAAAGTTGCATATAATCAAAATTGTAGTTTTTTCAATTTGGGATGTGTGGTGTTATGACGCATTTTCGTCACAAAAACGTCATATTGACGTCATAATGACGTATCTCATGACGAAAACGCGTCATAACACCACACATCCCAAATTGAAAAAACTACAATTTTGATTTTATGCAACTTTGTGTTTGCCGCTGTGCCAATACATTCACTGTATTGGCGTTTAAATAGCCTTAATTTTGACCATATATGGTCATTTGGCGGGAAATTTGAATTTCTTTCATTAGCTGTAACTTCGCACCCTTTAATCTGATTGAGATGGGGTTTTCACCAGAAATCATAGAATTCTACAGAAAAAACTAATACGGGTGTTTTACTATTTCTTTCCTGAATTTTTTTTCTGATGCCAAATTTGGACATCATTAATGACGTCACAATAGCGGTCTAATGAGATGTAATTGCCATCAATTAACAGGAAATTTATCAACCTACTTCCCCACCACGTTTTGTCACATTTGATGCATTCTACTTTTGTCTAAGGCCTAAAACTCTCAGTTTTGAGGCTTCCGGGAGGAAAAGCCCTAGCAACCGACCATCGTGGAGTGTGTAGATCAATAAGAGGACAGACAACTCAAAACCGTCTTCAATTCGTCTTCAATTTTACAACAACTATTTGAGATAAAAGTTAATAAAATCCTTTTCGAGCGGGACAACAGAACAAGCGCGCGCGCTGAAACGCGTCTGCAGTGTGTCTGTCCTCTTATTGACACACTCTGATCTAATCAACCAATCAGATCGCGAGATTAGTATCAAGTGTTGTAAAATCAGTATACGATTCACCTAAATCTTACATATATTGCTTTTAATGCCGCATTTACCAAGCTATACCTACAAGCTATAATGCTAGATTCCGAACGTATTTGAAAGAAACTGAGTGCGAACTAGAAACCAACAACAAACACGGTTCGTGGTAAGACACCAAGAATTTTATGCTACTTTAAAGACGAACTTAAATGTTTTTAATTTTCCGTCTAATTGCATTTTCGCTCATTCAAAGTCAGCCGCCCCTAAAACCCGAATGTATACACCCTTCTAATAAGTGCCACAACGTGTTGTTTTCCGCGCTTGACGTCAAATTTATTCTTTTGAAACTTGTACAATGTGAATCCAATTGAAAAGAATACATTTGACGTCAAGTGCGGAAAACAAGCATTGTGGGATTTATTAGAAGGGTGTATATATTGTAGGTTTTACTTTTGATGGCCAGCATGATAGAATCTCTACAAAGTAGTTACATAGCAAGATACATCTCTCTATGGGTAGGGAAGGTCGAGTGCAAGTGGTGGGGGAGGGGTGGAAAGGAAATAGAACAACTCCCCTTCCCTTTCCCTCCCCCCGTGAGAGCCACTTATCAGGCTAGTAGAAGACGCTGGCTTTCTGACAATCTGTAACCAAAACCTTAAAGCATTACATAATGTATAAAAACCTAAAAATATACCATTAATACCAACCTTAACCAGACGTGCAAACGCGATATGTTTTATGGTTTCTGTACTTAATGGGAGTAATTTACTCCAAGGAACTTGATATATTTGGAGTAGATTCGATTCAAACTTTGTTGCACACTGCACAAATGTTATGGATCCTCGCAAAGTACAATAGATAATCGCACGAAGCCGCCAACCATCTTTGCTTATATTATTTGTTATTGCTTTGCTATATTGTTTGTTATTGCTTTATTATCATTCATTCATTCATTCATTCATTCATTCATTCATTTATACATTCATTTATTTATTTATTTATTTATTTATTTATTTATTCATTTATTTATTTATTTATTTATTTATTTATTTATTTATTTATTTATTTATTTATTTATTTATTTATTTATTTATTTATTTATTTATTTATTTATTTATTTATTTATTTATTTGAGGTGGAATATTTATTTGGAAGGGAATATAAATTATAAATTTCAGCCCAAGACACAAAAACAAAACAAAGCAAATAAACAAGCGGAAAAAACCTCGGAAAAAGGAAAGAAAGAAAGAAAAAATGGATGAAAGAGAAAGAAAGAAAATTAATGGGTCTCGAACTTAACGCGCGTCCTCCATTGTTCAAAGTTTTTCAAGTTTAGTCCCGGAAACGTAATTTTTCTCAACAAAAGACAGTCCATTCACAAGATACACTAGGTTATTTTGTCCTCCAAATCTCTCAGTAAACCAGCTAACCTAGTGGTATGGTTTAGTAGTCTACGGCCCCTGGTTTTGATCTGTTCTACTGGAGAATGCGGAGGCGGCCGTGAGATGCGATGATTCAGATATTAGTGTGGATGTATTGGGCTGATTTTTTGGGATTTGCATACAATTAACATATTGATTTTCGTTTTAGTGGCAGGGTTCAAGTCTTGCCTGAGTCAAAACCCTTTTATTCCTAAGTTGAAAACACTTTTCTAAAATTCGTATTTTTCCTTTTTCTTTTAACTTTCCTTGGCTTAAAACTGAAAATTTTTTTTGAAATTCTTTTACTTATTGTCAAAAATTACTAATGACAAAAGTCTTAAAACGTAAAAAATCTCAACTTATATATCAACTTGGGGTGGGTGATTTTAATTTTAAAATGACGGTTGGAAAAACTACGGTGGCTTATAAGGGACATCGTTGTTTTCTTTTTTGTTGTTGTCGTTTTCTTTTTTCTGATTTTGAGATTTGAGATAATTTTTTTCGAAATTTTCAGATATCGCGAAATTTCAAGATATCACGAAATTTTCAAAATATTATCGCGAAATTTCAAGATATTATCGCGAAGTTTCAAGATATTATCGCGAAGTTTCAAGATATTATCGCGAAGTTTCAAGATATTATCGCGAAGTTTCACGATATTATTGTGAAGTTTCAAGATATTATCGCGAAGTTTCAAGATATTATCGCGAAGTTTCAAGATATTATTGCGAAGTTTCAAGATATTATCGCGAAGTTTCAAGATATTATCGCAAAGTTTCAAGATATTATCGCGAAATTTCAAGATATCATCGCGAAGGTTTTAGATATTTATTTCGCGAAATTTCAAGACAGCACGTGAATCAGTGATGTTCTTCATGTAAGACTCCACATACTAGCACTCAGTTCAATATCAATGGTCCGCTAATACATTTGTTCTGATATGAAGTGAAAGCCTATGATCGAGTCCAGCCAGTCACTGCCAGTCACGGGGAGGATGTGACGAACATTTAGATTGAAGATAGTTTAATATATTATTGCCAAAAGATTCCATTTTTTCGTGCGTGTGTACGCTAATAGATGCACAGAAGACGTCAAAATGTGGTGAGATATTCCTGGTAACTAAGGCTATTTTTAGTAACTTCGCCATTGCGCGCAAGACTCTCATTGAGTCAAATCAAAATTGATTTTGGACTATATTTTATCTGAATGTTCTTCACATCCTCCCCATGGCTGGCAGCCACGCTGGACTCGATCATAGACTTATACTTCATATCAGAACAAATGTATTAGCTGACCATTGATATTGAACTGAGTGCTACTATGTGAAGTCTAACATGAAGAACATCACTGATTCACATGAAATTTCGCGAAATAAACATCTTAAAACGTCGCGATAATATCTAAAAACTTCGCGATGATATCTTGAAACTCCGCGATAATATCTTGAAACTTTGCGATAATATCTTGAAACTTCGCGATAATATCTTGAAATTTCGCGATAATATCAGAAAACTTCGAGATAATTATCATGAAATTTTGGGATAATATCTGAAAACTTCGTGATAATTTATCTGAAATCACGAAATCTAAAAAAGAAAACGACCATAAAAAAGAAAACAACGATGTCCCTTATAAGCCACCGTAGCACTCAGTTCAATATCAATGGTCCGCTAATACATTTGTTCTGATATGAAGTGAAAGCCTATGATCGAGTCCAGCCAGTCACTGCCAGTCACGGGGAGGATGTGACGAACATTTAGATTGAAGATAGTTTAATATATTATTGCCAAAAGATTCCATTTTTCCGTGCGTGTGTACGCTAATAGATGCACAGAAGACGTCAAAATGTGGTGAGATATTCCTGGTAACTAAGGCTATTTTTAGTAACTTCGCCATTGCGCGCAAGACTCTCATTGAGTCAAATCAAAATTGATTTTGGACTATATTTTATTTGAATGTTCTTCACATCCTCCCCATGGCTGGCAGCCACGCTGGACTCGATCATAGACTTATACTTCATATCAGAACAAATGTATTAGCTGACCATTGATATTGAACTGAGTGCTACTATGTGAAGTCTAACATGAAGAACATCACTGATTCACATGAAATTTCGTGAAATATACATCTTAAAACGTAGCGATGATATCTAAAAACTTCGCGATGATATCTTGAAACTCCGCGATAATATCTTGAAACTTTGCGATAATATCTTGAAACTTCGCGATAATATCTTGAAATTTCGCGATAATATCGGAAAACTTCGAGATAATTATCATGAAATTTTGGGATAATATCTGAAAACTTCGTGATAATTTATCTGAAATCACGAAATCTAAAAAAGAAAACGACCATAAAAAAGAAAACAACGATGTCCCTTATAAGCCACCGTACGAAGATTTACTATCTCGAAGATTTTGTAACTCGAAGATTTACTATCTCGAAGATTTTGTAACCCGAAGATTTTTCTATCTCGAAGATTTTGTAACTCGAAGATTTATTATCTCGAAGAGTTTTCTATCTCGAAGATTCATTATCTCGAAGATTTTGTAACTCGAAGATTTATTTAATATCTCGAAGATTTATCTTGAAGATTTTGTAAAAAACTCGAAGATTTCAATAATTTCGTACATTTTTGTGTCGTATCTCGGATGTCCCTTTGGAGCCACCGTAGAGAAGAGAGAAGAGAACAATTATAATAGATTTTAGATTTTAGTAAGAAAAAATCTCACGAACACAAAACGCAGAACTTCGAACGTCTCATCAAATCACAAGCTTTGTGTGCGCCCGTACAAATGTATAATTATATGACATAAATCTGTCATGCCTATATAATAATAATAATAATAATAATAATAATAATAATAATAATAATAATAATAATAATAATAATAATAATAATAAATATATGCCTCAATACAGTGTATAAGTGGTACACTTCATGCTTACTTATACCCATTGAACAACATCTTGACAATCATGGTCTAATGGAAAGAGAACAAAGAGGAGCTAAGGCCCATTGTAGCGGCACAGTAGATAATTTACTTATAGACAGAATGGTGTGCCAGGATAGCCAGAACGGAAATAGAAATGTAAGCATGGCTTGGATCGATGTAAGGAAAGCTTTTGATTCAGTGAGTCACGCATGGTTGCTGGAAATGATGACGCTTCACAAATTCCCTGAGTGGTTGTGTAGTGCTGTGGAAAGACTGAGTAAAAGCTGGAATACAAGAATTGCAGTTAAGACCAAACAAGGAAGTGAAATCTCTGAGACCATCTGTTTTAACAAAGGGCTCCCGCAAGGTGATGCGTTATGTCCGAGGCTCTTCACTCTATGCATCAACCCGATAGCCTGGAAGTTGAAAGCCTCAGAGGGTTACAAGTTGTCTAAGCCTATCTCTGATAAAGTGACACACCTGCTTTATATAGACGATATGAAGATCTTTGCAGCCTCAGAGAGCAAATTGGAGAGAGTTCTAAAGATGACCAAGTCAGCCATGGAAGACGTGGGTCTAGCGTGGAATGAAAAGAAGTGCTCGATTGCACATGTTAAGAGGGGATCCCTTGACAATAGTTCTACTGGTTTAAAGATCGACGAATCACAGATGATTACCACCTTGAAAGATGGCACACATTACAAATTCCTCGGTGTTATGGAAAACGTGAAACAAGATGATAATGTAGTCTTATGGGGTGCCTCAAAAGTATATCTACAGAGACTCTCGGTCATATGGTCGAGTCCATTATCAGATTTTAATAAAGTTGTTGCTTCCAACCAATATGCACTGCCAGCTCTCACCTACCCAATGTGGACGCAGACGTGGCCTTTGTCTGAGCTACAAAGAATTGACAGAGAAAGTCGCAAGATCATCAAGGAAAATGGGGGCATACATCCGTTAGGATCGAATGAGCTTCTATACCTATCAAGAAAGCTGGGGGGAAGGGGACTGAAATCCATAGAATCTGAGTACAAGATGACAAAAGTCAAGACCGCCACTAAAGTGTACACCAACGAAGACCCTACGATGAAACTGGTTCGAGAATTTGAAGAGAAATCTGTCCGGATGGGTAGGCGCTCCCTAATAAAGGATGCTGACAGGTATGCTGCGGAACTGGGAATTAATCTTAAACTTCAGTACCCCAACCCAATTGGTTACACTGAAACAAACGAGGAGATACAAGCTGACAAGATTGGAGCGTGGATGCGGAAAGCAGAACAGTGCAAAAGAGTCAAAGAGCTCAAAGACCAAAAATGGCAAGGGAAATTCCTTGAAGCCAGATGGAAAGATGAAGAGATCAAGGATTGCTTTAGTTGGCTACATGAATGGAAATCAGCACCATCACACACCATAGCAGGTGTATATGAGCTATATCAACAGTTGCTTCCTACGAGATTATATCATCATAACAAGACAAAGACAAATTCAGATCCAGATGTTAAATGCCGCATGTGTGGTAAAGCAGCTGAGAGCGTACAGCACGTTCTTTCCGCATGCAGCACCCTAGCTCAAAGTAAGTACCTTGTAAGACACAACGCAGCCCTAAAGATTCTATTCTTTGAATTGCTTAAAGATCTGGACCTGATAGAAACCATCCCGCCTTGGTATTCGCCTGTAAAACCTAAGCCAGAATACCAGAATGACAGAGCCCAAGCACTATGGGATATCCCACTCTTTGCGGAAAATACTGAGGTGAGGTCCAACCGTATCGACGCACGCATCGTGGATAAGAAAGAAAAAAGAGTCATTCTCTTAGAAATGAGTTGTCCGTGGCTGGAAAATCGAGAGGAGAAGCAAGCAGAAAAATCATCGAAATATGCACCGTTGAGATGGGAGTTAAAGAAGAGATACCCTGATTATGAAGTCAAACAATATAACATCATTATCGACGTCCTGGGAGGATATTCACGAGAACTGTTTGACACTGTTAAAGAGTTACTTGGAGTTAAGAGAACAAAGGATGTATTATTTCGCATGCAGAAGTCAATCATCTCTAGCAGTTTGAACATTGCAAGAACTTTCAAGATTCAGACATTGTAAAAGGGACACCATATCGCAAGAATCTCTAGGATTCAGACTTTGTTGAAAGATAAACATTAGCTGATAAAGACTGTTTTTTTTAAGATGTAATTTATTTTTTGACACTTTTCAATTAATTAGTTATTAACTATTAGTAATTTGAATAGCCTATTTTTAAACACATATTAGGATTAACATCAGAATATATATATAGACACACTAGGATTGATATCAATTTTCTTTCCTTTGAATTGGCAATGATCTTATAAGTCTAATTAGGGCTTCCTTTGAGGACCTATAGGTGATACACCTATCTAAGTCTAGCATAGTAATTGTCTACATCGATACATTTAAGATTAATATCGGTTTCCTTTATCTTTTTGAAGTGGCAACGTTCTGATGAAGTGGGAATCTCCAGTTATTACACACCTCTAACTTTATTGAAAATTAGATCATAGTGATATATATAACATTAGCTTAGGACTAGTATATTTTAGTACATAGGTTTTAAATTTTCCCACAGCATGTAGGTTACGTATACCACGCCCTACAGTACTGTTTAAGTAGTTTGCATATGGATGTATATACTGCAAATAATAATAATAATAATAATAATAATAATAATAATAATAATAATAATAATAATAATAATGATAATTTAATATTTATACCGCGCATGTAACATGTGAATATGATCAACTGCGCCTAACTATATATAAATGTAAATAAATTAAAAATAATTAAAAGATTGATAATAGATGTATTCATATGCAATTCTGAATAAAATGTCTTTACTAAAATCTAAAATCTATTATAATTGTTCTCTTCTCTCTTCTCTAATATGGCAATTTCTCTAATATTCAGGCAATGTACGGTTCTGTTTTACCAACGATGCTATACAACCTCATCTTTCTTTGAACCTATCTGGCTTCCTTAAGACTCACTCATGCTGCACTGCCCTCTTAAAGATGACTGAGGATTGGAGAGAAAGCCTTGACGACAGAGAAGCTGTAATTGCTGTGGCTGTTGATTTAAGCAAAGCATTTGACTCTATCAACCATCGATTGTTGCTTGCAAAACTACGAGCCTATGGCTTCTCCCAACCAGCATTAGATCTAATGACATCTTATCTCCTGGAAAGGAAACAGCGAGTCAGAGTCAAGGGTGTGGTTTCTAGCTACAGCACCGTCAAAACTGGCGTGCCACAGGGTTCTTTATTGGGTCCTCTTCTGTTCAATATCTTTATCAATGATGTAAACTACAGCGTCCCAAACGTCTCACTCAGACTTTATGCTGATGATACCACAAGTTATGGTGCTGATGTCTCTCCAACTGTGCTGGAGTTTGTGGTCAACAAAGATCTGAAGACGTTATCGTCCTGGTTCAGAAGTAACCACCTGAATGTCAACAACAGCAAAACACAGGCATTCTCCGTTGGCCCATGCAAGTACGACTATGGACTTTATTTGGACAGCACTAAGATAGACATTACTAATAATGTTAAGATCCTGGGGGTAACCCTGGATAGTAAACTTAATTTTAAGATTCACATCTCTGAGCAACTTAAGAAAGCTTATGCTAAGGCTGCTGCTTTGAGGCGAATTAGAAGATCTTTGCCCATCGATAAGATGATTATGCTATACAAGGCGTTTATTCTTCCACACCTAGAATACTGTGGTCCTTTAATGCTAGGTTTAGGTAAAGTTCAAAGCGACCGACTAGATAACGCTAATTATTATATTCTTAGATCTGTGTTAGGCTATGGTAAAACTGTTCCATATGAGCAGATATTAAGTACCGTCGAACTATCTAATCTCAAGAAACGACGTATCTATCAGTCAATGGTATTACTTTATAAGAGTTTATATGGAGATGGTCCTCAGTATATAAAGAATCTTTTTAGCTTTAGAAAAACACATTATAATCTCAGGGGAGATGGATATAAGCTAGCTATACCTAGGTTTAACTCATTATGGAAGAAAAAATCATTTAGCTATATGGCTGCTAACGTTTGGAATAGTCTTCCCAACAAAGTTCATAATGCAGCGAGTCTAACTGAATTCAAAAGCAACCTTAAGAAAGCCATTCTTTAGATTCTTCAGTTCAATTTATTTTCTATAACTATTGATAATTTCATACCATTTTTTTCTATATTATGTTTCCAAGTTATAATTAATTTATGTTGTTCACACACGTTCGTATTTTGAACGAGTTTCTAGCTCCTGGACGATACGTGTTTAAATAAAAATAAATTGTAAAAATAAATTGTAAATTGTAAATTGTAAACCGTCAGACCTCCCCCACGACGGGCCTGTCTAAATACTATAGAGTGTTCTTTTGGCTTCAATGTGACCAATTATTCAATGATTTGTGTCTATGATCAAGCAAAGCCATGATCACCTCAAGCAAGAGAATTTTAACAGGGAAAATGAAATAGGGAATGTGAGTAAATGAAAAGGAATATCTTTCGCGCGCATTTCGAAGTGAGCCATGCGCATTGAAAGATACACATTTACGCACTGATGGGAAATTTTCGTTTTTCTTGACATCTTTGTCATCTTTCCAAGTTAAAATAACACGTATATTAGTCATCTCTTGTTGACGTTTTCGTGCATCTCTCGTTTGATGTTGTTTACCTTTTTTGTTGTTTTGATTAGCCGTACCTATGTCTCAACCCAACGATTTAACCTTTGTGCACTGTGACGTTAGCGAGGGTACTGTTGCCTCCAAAGTAAGTTAGCTCGAACTTGTTCATAATTTGTTAGAGATATTCGTGCATCAAAATGCAACCGAGTGGTGAGTTTGACATGCAGGTGTGCAGGTTTGCAGGCAATATAAAACAGTCTCTTCTCCAACTGCGTAAATGGGGTCGTCGTGGTGGTCGTCAACAATTATCATCTATAAATATGACATAATTCCATTGTACTTCAACTTTCACTTCAAATAGTGCATTCCCTAAAGATTGCATATCGACTCTGCTCTCAGTTTCAACAGCAACTTGAAGGTAAACACCACTGTTAAAGTGTTATTCCTAGTTTGTCATCTCTTCTGGAGTTTTACGTAGAATATACGGAAACTAATCCAACATTAATGGTTTAGGAATAGAAGAAGTTTGTGCGCGATGAAGAAGCCAAACAAGTTTGCACAGTTGATTGTTGTCATTCTGATGGTGTACATTACAATCAATGGTAAATATGTTGTTTTTAAATCAGGTTTATTTGAATTTTCTGGTCTCGACTATATTTTAATTATAAACTGGGGCTTGATGCGCTAATCACACTTCCTTTTTCCGTCAGCTCACGAATCACGCTTCAACCCAGTTCCATCAATTCACGAATCACGCATATTTAAAAATACGATTTCACGACTCACAGCAAAAACTGGTTTACTTTCACGAGTCACGCAGAGGATTTTAGTCAAATCACGGATAAAGCAACATCCCTTTCAGTGTCTGTTTAAATTATCTTAAACTGAATGGTTTTATGTAACTGTTAACTATAGTAAAGGGCGAGATGTCTTGCTCAGCAATAATTGCCCTACATGGAAGATTCCATTTTTGTATATTGGAACTCAGAAAAGATAGCTGATGATGCATTAAATTGACGACCCTTTTTAACTCGTGGGTTGTTACTTCGCGTATGACAAGTGGTTCTTTGCTGGCTAACGAGCCAATGGTATCGGGTTCGAGTCCCAGGGCTGACCTGTTTAATTTCTTTCTTTTTCTTTTGCTTCATAATCTTTTTTTTGTTCTTTCATACTCCAGTATTATTTTACATTAGTTCATATTGTTAATAATTATTCAACTATTTAAAAATTCCTTTAAATGCTTTGCAGGTGGGCCCAATCTTGATGTATAAATTTTTGAGAGCAATGATCTATCATTTACAAGAAAAATATTGCTTCAATTGATTTTTATTTTTGCCATAAAAAATATTATTTAACTAAAATTTATTTTTGGGCTTCCTGTGGTCAATCCACGTTACTTTGCCATTGGCGGGTTGATTCCTTAGTGCGAAGAGTGTTAATTTGATTTAAATGCCAATTTCAAAATCGATTATTTTTTCTCATCCAATCATCCAATAAACATAGATTTTATCCCTAAATATTTGCTAATGTATACAAATTTATCACCAGTAAGCTGTGAGGACTGTTCAAAACTTCGTGAATTTGACTATTTGAGTAGCTATCATAACTGTGACATTTTGGAATCCCAATACTACAGGCAAGTGATCATTTATCGTGCTCTTAAAATAAAAAAATTAAATGAATATAAATAAAATGATAGATAATAGATGTATATCTATATGAGCGGTGATCACACAAAAGGGGTCTTCTTTACTAAGACCCCTTTGATGTATCATCTTCCAGATTTGCCGCTTTAACAGCAATCTTTAGGGTTTCTTTGGTCATTTCTCGGCGAAGAAAGGAGAGAGCACAACCACAACAACAAAACTCTCAAAAGAAAAAGAAGAAAAAAAAAAAAAAAAACGGAGAGAAAAGAAAGAAAAATGAACAGAAAAACCGAAGAGCGCGTTTTTGTGAGAGAGAAGGTAAGACAGCAAAGAAAGGCAACAGTTGTTGGGATTTCTTTTGCCAATTAAATGGGAGCCAAAAACAAACTTTAAAGAAGAAATAACCGAAAAATAAGAAAGAGAAAAGAAAGAAAAACAGAAAAAATGGGTTTGTGAAAGAGAAAAAGAGAGAAGAAAAAGAAAAAAAACAGGAAAGACAAACAATAGTTGTCAAGGTAACTGTCAATTTGGTGCTGTTCTAGAGGACTGAAGGCTCACTTATCCAGTGACGCCTGACGAATTCTAGGGTTTACGTTCGGTGAGTGTACTGATCGTGGCCTGAATTCAGCTTCTAAGTGCTTTTCCAAATCATTTTGTAGCTCAGAAGTCGCTTGACTTGCATCATTAAGCAAGAAAAGACGGCGGAGACAATCTCCTGGAAGAACTCAGGAGTGGGAAGCGACTTTACGAAGAAAGAGTCACAGTAATTACGGCGACAAGGTTCAACTGTGATCTCCGGAGTATTGAGGCTTCTCTGGTCGTTCTGTGATACATTCCCCAAGCCAACAAGGCCATTTCGGCGAGTTTTGAACTGTAAAGAAGGCAATCGGTGCCGTCTGGGGCCTGTTAGCGAGGGGGGCTCGGCACTTCTAAGAAATTTCTAAGATTAAGAGTAGGGGACGGGTGCTGTGCAAATTTTTCATGGATGCCCATAATCCTTTTCTTCCGCTGTATCTGATCCAGCGGAAGAAATGCATTATGGGATGCATGTTTGGACGCGTTCAGTGTTTGACCTTGGACCAGCTATGATTGCAGCGCAGAGAATGCATAAACGGGGTGGACTTGCACACCGTGCGCTACAGCCTAACTTATGGTCAACCTTTAAGACCCCTTTTAAGTGATCACTCCTCTATATATATATATATATATATATATATATATATATATATATATATATATATATATATATATATATATATATATATATATATATATATATATATATATATATATATATATATATATATATATATATATATATATATATATATATATATAACCAGAAAATTGTAGTATTTCATCCGTTTCGCAAAAGAGTGCTCAATGATGAACATCGCCATCAGGGCAATATAAATTGAAGAAAGGAGGACAAACTATTCAATATTCATGGTGTATTTCACTACAATATTGTTTCGTATGGCTCAGAGAACCACACTCATCAGGCGATTTACACCGAATAACCGTTACATTTCAAAAGGTCTACAATAATATGATATAGTTAGTTTACAAAGATAGAACGATAAGGTAAATAATTAAGTCTAATTTTAGGTCACGATAGTACGTTACATTATCACGCGATACCATCGTGGAATCTATTAAGTAGATATTTACGTTTGTGTCGGCAAGTTGACACAAGTTCGTTGCGTTTATTGAGGGAGGCTTTTTTAGGTTGGCAAATTATTATGTATTTTTCATTTATGCAAAGATTGCAACGTTTACTAGTGTTCGAGTATGATTTGGCTCTTGCAAGAATAGACCATTTTAGACTGTACTTGGTCTTTTTTTCTTTTAATTTCCATATATGTTTTGAAAGTTCCGTTGAATTTTGACTTTTTTTGTTTCTAAAAGATGAAGTATGATTATTGTATCTTGTCTTGAACTCAGTTTCACATAGTCCGACATATGTTTCAGTGCTGTTGTTAGTCGTAACTGTAGCTTGATATACAATGTTAGATGCTCTGCAGTCTCCTTGTAGAGGGCATTCGTCCTTTTTCCTGCAGTTGCAAGGAGGGTCTGTCTCGTTTTCTTGTCTTTGCTGGTTTAGAATGTTTTTGTTGTGACTGTCAATAATGCTTTTAACGTTAGGCATGCAGGAGTAGCTTAGTTTTACTGTGTTTCTATTAAATATCTTATGGAGTGGGTTGTTAGCAGGGAAATGTTTATCTATAAGGGTCAAGAACTGTTTTCCAATGTTAGTTTTTACATTTCTACTGAATGGGGGGTTGTACCAGATGATGTTCCGTTGCCGGTTACGTTTTCTTGTCTTATCAGTGTTAGGTTTGTAATTAAGCTGGTAATTATATCCACTTCTATTTAAGGCCTCTTGGTAAACTGGTGAAGACTCGTTAAATATAGCTTCGCGTGATGAGATTTCTGATAGTCGTTTGTTGATGGCTTCTGGGATGTTTTTAATTATCGATGAAGGGTGATTAGAGCGATTATGAACGTACTGTGGTGTGGTGTCTGGTTTCGAGTATGGTTTGTAGGAATTGCTTCTTAGGTCAAATGTGACATCGAGAAAGTCAACCACTTTCTTATTTGCATCTATGGTAATATTAAGGCCATATTCATTGAAGGTTTCACATATGTTTTTCTTGATATCTTCAATTTGCTTAGGTGTTTCATTGAATACAGCAAGACCGTCATCTCTGTACAAACCAATTTGGTTGCCGTACTTCTCTGCTAGTTTTGAGAGAAGAAAACAACCAACTAGTTCACAGGTCTCCGCACCATCATAACTACCCATAGTGACATCGAATAGCGTAGTCTGCTTCGTTTTACACCAGGGCTCGTTATTGTTAAAAAGTAGAGATCTTTTAGCATTAATGATAATGTTTCTGTCGTCATCAGATATGTTAACATAGTTTTGAGCAAAGGTCAAGGCATCAAGGAGAAGTTTTTCGGTGATAGAAGGGTAGAATTCAACTACATCAAAGCATATGAAAAAGGAATTTTTCTTGTCTTTGATGTTTTTGAACCATTCGATGACAGAACCATTTGAAGACGGAATGTTAAAGATGATCCAATCTGTTCAATTCAAGGACGTAAAGTGTGAATTCCAACAAAAGCTAAAGGATGACATCAACTTAATAAAGAATGACAATCGTATCTTCGTCAAGGCTGACAAAAAACCAAATTTCTACAAATTAAATGTCCCCGAGTACAACAAGCTTCTTGAATCAAATGTAACAAAGACGTACAAAAAGGCTGACAAAAAACAAGTGATTACTTTGAATAAAGACGCAAAGAACATTGCTGAAAAACTTAACCTAGATGACCGCATCGAAACAATTGCTCAAAAAGAATGCTTTATTACCCTTAAAGATCATAAACCAAACTTCAGAAACAATCCACTCTGCCGGCTAATTAATCCTTCTAAATCTGAAATAGGAAGAATAAGTAAATCTATCCTCGATAATATCAACAAAGAAATTATCAAAGTAACCAAGATTAACCAATGGAAAAATACATCTTCTGTCATCGAATGGTTCAAAAACATCAAAGACAAGAAAAATTCCTTTTTCATATGCTTTGATGTAGTTGAATTCTACCCTTCTATCACCGAAAAACTTCTCCTTGATGCCTTGACCTTTGCTCAAAACTATGTTAACATATCTGATGACGACAGAAACATTATCATTAATGCTAAAAGATCTCTACTTTTTAACAATAACGAGCCCTGGTGTAAAACGAAGCAGACTACGCTATTCGATGTCACTATGGGTAGTTATGATGGTGCGGAGACCTGTGAACTAGTTGGTTGTTTTCTTCTCTCAAAACTAGCAGAGAAGTACGGCAACCAAATTGGTTTGTACAGAGATGACGGTCTTGCTGTATTCAATGAAACACCTAAGCAAATTGAAGATATCAAGAAAAACATATGTGAAACCTTCGATGAATATGGCCTTAATATTACCATAGATGCAAATAAGAAAGTGGTTGACTTTCTCGATGTCACATTTGACCTAAGAAGCAATTCCTACAAACCATACTCGAAACCAGACACCACACCACAGTACGTTCATAATCGCTCTAATCACCCTTCATCGATAATTAAAAACATCCCAGAAGCCATCAACAAACGACTATCAGAAATCTCATCACGCGAAGCTATATATATTTAACGAGTCTTCACCAGTTTACCAAGAGGCCTTAAATAGAAGTGGATATAATTACCAGCTTAATTACAAACCTAACACTGATAAGACAAGAAAACGTAACCGGCAACGGAACATCATCTGGTACAACCCCCCATTCAGTAGAAATGTAAAAACTAACATTGGAAAACAGTTCTTGACCCTTATAGATAAACATTTCCCTGCTAACAACCCACTCCATAAGATATTTAATAGAAACACAGTAAAACTAAGCTACTCCTGCATGCCTAACGTTAAAAGCATTATTGACAGTCACAACAAAAACATTCTAAACCAGCAAAGACAAGAAAACGAGACAGACCCTCCTTGCAACTGCAGGAAAAAGGACGAATGCCCTCTACAAGGAGACTGCAGAGCATCTAACATTGTATATCAAGCTACAGTTACGACTAACAACAGCACTGAAACATATGTCGGACTATGTGAAACTGAGTTCAAGACAAGATACAATAATCATACTTCATCTTTTAGAAACAAAAAAAGTCAAAATTCAACGGAACTTTCAAAACATATATGGAAATTAAAAGAAAAAAAGACCAAGTACAGTCTAAAATGGTCTATTCTTGCAAGAGCCAAATCATACTCGAACACTAGTAAACGTTGCAATCTTTGCATAAATGAAAAATACATAATAATTTGCCAACCTAAAAAAGCCTCCCTCAATAAACGCAACGAACTTGTGTCAACTTGCCGACACAAACGTAAATATCTACTTAATAGATTCCACGATGGTATCGCGTGATAATGTAACGTACTATCGTGACCTAAAATTAGACTTAACTAGACGCACACGTGCGTTCACTCGTGCCCTGGGAGCGGTGCCCTAGGAGAGGCTTCAATGACCGGCCCCGTTTGTACTCCTCCCCGAGCCGTTTCACGCATTCTTCACTTAACCGTAACATAATAAAGACCTTTTTTGACCTTTTTAAAGAATATCTGATTAGTCAATTTGTCTGCCGGTTTGTCCTTCTATTATCATGCAAGGGTATGCTATCTCCAACATGCAAAAATATTCCATATTATTCAAGTTTTTATTTCACTATATATCTCAATTGTTTGCTGTAAAGACTTCTACAACGGCGTTTTTGACACAATAACAAATCGTGTATTTTTTCGTTCATGTTTCGGATGTTTTAAGACTTACGTGACCAACAAGGTCAATTGAACCTAGCCGTTCCATGCCAATGGTCTGATCTTAAAATTCAGTACAAAAACCTCAAGGTCTCTTGAATGCTTGAATGAGGAATATAATTGACTTACTTCTATGTATGTTCGTTTAGCAATATGTAGGATGCATGAGAAATTCGTAGCTAGATTTCCAGCTCATAGGAAATAGTCTTTATCGCGAGGGCATTGTTCCAAGTACTCCATTTAGAGTTCGATATTTGGTCAAAGCATTGGAGATGAAGCTCAAAATAACAGCCCATTCTGAAGCTCTTATAAGTATATAGGTATATCTCGAGTTAAAAGCTTCACTAGTATCTAATTGTATCTCAATTGTTTGCTGTAAAAACTTCTACAACGGTGTTTTGACACAATAACAAATCCTGTATTTTTCGGATGTTTTATATATTGAATACGACTCTTTATATAATATATATATAGTTCAAATTCTGATTGCGAAAACACGGCACAACTTTACTACAGTTACCAACCTTTTAGGGTCCAAAAATATGACAATTTCCAGTTCATAACCTAGCTTTTCGAAAACGCACACAATCACCCTATACTTCGGTCGTCCTGCAGCCAATAAGGGTTACAGCTATCACCCACTAGTTACCAATATTGTATGACTTTGTACGAGACGTCTACCGCGACAGCCAAATTGTTTACATCTTTAGACGTGTTCGATGGTCAGACCAACGACAAGGAGAATTATGTTCTGTAATTCAATATTGAAGGTCAACTAGCAGTGTTCGTCATACAACGCACAGGAAATAGACAAGAAACATTTGCCGAAAAAGCTATTTCAATTGTAACGTTGTCGCTAAAAAAGCCTAAAGACTAAAGCCTCTCAACTATCTTTTGTTTACTAACAAACGTCTCCGTAGGCTATCTGAGAAATTCAGGAATATGTGTCCAAGTTGTAGAATTTGCAAGCATTATACAATGAGTTTCTTATTGTAACTGTTATTGTAATGATGTCAAGGTGATAAACAGTTTTCACGATTCCGCTCTCAAAGCTTTAGGCTTTAAGTTTTTTTCAGCGACAACATTAATTGAATTATATATCAGACAATTCAAAGCAGTGTACTTTCATGAGTTTTAGAGGAACTGTTCTGCTAACATGGACACACCAGCTATTTTCTGCTTGCAACATTTCACGTTACGTGACCAAACGCGAAATACTAGGTCATTGGAACCTACTTCCATGCAATGGTCTATCGCAGAATTCCGATATTAAAGTTCAGTACAAAAACCTTTCAAGATCTTTTGAATGCTTAAATGAGGAATATAATTGACTTGCTTCTATGTATGTTCGTTTAGCAACATGTAGGATGAGAAATTCGTAGATTTCCAGCTCATAGGAAATAATTCGTATCGCGGGGGCCTACTTTCAAGTACTCCAATTAGAATTGAATATTTGGTCAAAGTATTGGAGATGAAGCTCAAAATAACAGCCCATTCTGAAGCTCTTATGAGTGTCTAGGTATATCTCAAGTTAAAAGCCCCACTTTACGATGTATTATTCCGAGAAGAGCCTGTCTCTGAAAGCGATTTTCGTTGTAGTCGGCCATCTTGCATTCCTAAAGTTCCTCACTGGCGTTCACTACGAAGAGTAGGCGATGAATGAAGGGCATTGTTTCTTCCGCTCTTGACCAATTGGGCGTTCTGAAGCGTGACGGTCGGCCATGTTTGGGGCAGCTCTGCTATTTTTCTCGATTTTTGCTTGTTGCTGTGTAAGCTGTAGAGCTTCTACATGCTTTATTACTAATACTGGTTTATGCCAAGGAAATGGTGACGTCCATGTTCAATATAATATTTTTATTTATGGAGAAAATGCCTATCGTTCTTCTGACCTACTGTTGGATCGCCATTTCGCAAGACCTCTACATTGGCTTTCTGGATCTGCTCGGTTTCATTTTCAGCGTTTCAGAACAAAGTATTTACAACGAAGAATGAACTACTGTTCCAACTGTACAAGTTCATTTAACCCAGCCTTGATGATATTGGTCTGCTCTATGGACACTGGTGTCTCCCGAAATCCCGGTCCTTCCACCTCGAGTTCTTCGACAAGCAAGATAAGTATATTTAATAATGTACCTGCCTTTGTAAACTCCCGAAATGGATTGGTTATGGGACAGTGGAACATAAATCACCTTACCGACGCTAAGTTCGAACAGATTAAACTTTTTCTTTCCACAAATAATAACATTGATGTCCTTTGCCTTATTGAGACATTTCTGAAACCATCGACTCCTGATTGTGTGTTCTCAATTCCAGAATATCGTTTTTTTCGCAAAGACAGACATGGTCCTAAAAAAGGCGGTGGTTTACTTGTCTACGTCAGGGAATCCTTGGTAGTTAATAGACTGGCTGACATCGAAGAAAGCGACCTTGAAATTCTATGGCTCAAGTTAAATCCTTTCAAGTCAAACAGACCTTTCCTTTTCGGAACTGTCTATCGGCCTCCATCAAGTGATACACAACACGATCTTCGTATTGAAAAGAACATTGAGACTGCATATTTAAAGAAAATGGAAACTCACATCGTTGGAGACTTTAATGTAGATTTCTTAAAGAAAGGCTACAAGAAGCATTCCCTCATAAAGGCATTGTTTTCAATGAATTTTAATCAACTTGTCAAAACAATCACAAGACCAATTTCTGGTTCATGCTTGGACCATGTTTATTCTTCTCATCCAAAGCATATTCCTGATCTTGCCGTTGTGGACGTTGGGCTCTCAGACCACCTTCCTATTTTCTTTCGACGTAAGTATCACAGCAAAAATCAAGATCAAGAAAAGAACTTTTCCATAAAATATCGCTCATCAAAAGGCTTGAATTCAAGCGAATTTTTGCAGACCTTAAACACTGTCCCGTGGGACATCCCATTCATCTTTGATGATATTGACGATACATGTTATGCATTTGAATCGCTGCTGATGGACGTCTTGGATAATTACGTGCCACTAAAAGAAAAACGCGTCAAAAGGAAAACCCAGCCTACATGGATGAACAAAGAAATCTTAAATAGCATCAAAAAGCGTGACAAGTTGCTAACATTGGCTCGAAAATCATATTCACCAGAACTTTGGATGAAATATAAACAAATGAAATTCAAGACCATAAATTACATTAAAACAGCAAAGCGGAACTTCTTCGCCAAAACTATTGAAGAAAACAAGGGCAACCCTCGCGGTATATGGAAATGTCTGAATACTTTAAGTGGGAAATCTAAAGAAACAACAAGAATTCAAGAGCTAAACACTTCTTCTGGCAGAATCCAGGACTCTTCCTTGATCGCAGAATCATTGAATGAATTTTTTGCAAACATTTCGTCGAATATTAGGGGAATGACTACAAGCAACCAAGCTACCTTTGAAAATGAGAAACTTAGTACTTTCATTACATCTCATCTTGGCGACAACGAATCTTTTATCATCCCAAATATTTCCTGCAAGGATGTTTCTGACTACATCAAACACATCCCAAATAATAAGGCAACTGGTCCCGATGGCATTAGCGTCAAGATTTTAAAATCGATTGCTACACCGAAACTGCTTAGAACTTTGACTGGTATCTTCAATATGTCAATAAACACCAACAAATTCCCTTCACAATGGAAAACAGCTTTGGTAATACCTTTGTTCAAAAGCGGTCAACGCGACGAATGCTGCAATTATCGTCCAATTTCACTTCTGCCCATTATCTCCAAAATCCTAGAAAAACATGTGGCGAAGTCTTTATGGTCCTATCTTCATTCAAACAACCTTATTTATAGATTTCAATCAGGCTTCAGAAGAAACCACTCAACTGAAACAGCGCTTGTACACCTAACTGACCGGATCCTGTTTGACCTAGACAACGACAAACCAACAGGTCTTATTTTCATCGATTTCAAAAAAGCGTTCGATCTGGTTAATCATAGAGTCCTGCTGAATAAGCTGAACCTGTATTTCAACAATGAAGCTTCCGTATCATGGTTTGAGTCTTATTTAGGAGGACGGAATCAACGCCTAAAAGTTAATGGTTGCACATCTTCGGTACTGCCTTTACAGCAAGGAGTCCCCCAAGGGTCAATCGTTGGGCCGATCTTGTTTCTGCTTTTTATAAATGATATGCCTCTTTATACATCTAATTCTAAGATTGACATTTATGCTGATGACGCTTCCCTCTCCCTTAGCAAGAAATGGAATAGCCCGTCATCGCTTTCGTCTTCGCTTCAGGATGATATCGATAGTATCTTGCACTGGTGCAATCAGAACCAAATGGTAATAAATGAACAGAAAACTAAATCAATGCTTGTAACAGGCAAACGCCTTGCTAAGAAACTCTCAAGCACTGAACTTAATATCGTTATAAATGGTAACGATGTTGAACAAATAAACAATCATAAAGTTTTGGGCGTCATTCTTGACACTGATTTAAGTTATGAAGATCACGTTGACGAATTGTCTACCAAGTTATCAAAGAAAATTGGGCTTCTTCGTCATATCAGCCCTTACCTGAATCAGCCGCAAAGGGAGGTCTACTACAATACAGTCATCAAACCATGCATTAGTTACTGTTCTACGATATGGTCCTCATGTAATAGTGATTTAGTACAACGAATTATGAAGTACCAGAAACGAGCTGCAAGGATCATCTTAAGTGCAGACACTTACGCCCGCTCTGTCAACCTATTCAATAAACTGTGTTGGATTCCTTTTTATCAAGAAGCATACATAAATAGATGTTCTATTGTTTACAATAGAATTCATGATAATTGTCCTGATTATTTCAAAGATTTGTTTCAGGTGAACTCTGATGTAAGCTCAAGAGCAACTCGTTTTTGTAAGCTGAACGCCAGGTGTCCACTATATAAAAGGGAAACGGAGGGTGGCCGTACAGTCAGTGTCCGTTCAAGCAAAGAATGGAACAGTCTAAGCAAAGCGTTAAAAGAGTCATCGACGAAAAAGGAACTAAAAAGACAATTATACAAAATCGAACTAAAAAAGCAGGTCGATAATGAACGCTTTGGTTAATTATATCAAGTTTTATTATTATATTAGGTTTTAAGAATATTCACATCAATAGTATAGCCATGAAATTAATTAATCAATCATTTCTTATGAAATTTTTTCGTTTTTTAAATTGTAAACTTTTATCGACAAATTTGTATTCAGCGATTACACCAAATTGTCATTTATTTATTTATTTTTCTTTTAGACCAATGTTATTGATTAGACCAAATTGTCTTTTGAAAGACAAAATCGTATTCATTGATTAGGCTTAATTGTTTTTAAGCTATATATACTTTTTACCAAAATTTTTAATTTCATATTACATATATATCTATATATTTATTATCTAGCAATATTTATATTTATCTTTTGTTAATTATATATATATATTTTTTCCTTTGAGGGCCACAAGTTTATCAGAACTTTGTATCTGTCAAGTGCTACCCTCGTAAAATAAAGTTATTACTTACTTACTTACTTAGTGCATCACTTAGCCGATTGCGCAAGAATGCTGACTCAATAATGCTGCATTCTCGTGGACGACGAGAGAAAAAACATTTGCAATTTATAACTCGTTCCCGGCCTAAAGGCCTGGGCACGAGTAATTATTTACCTTATCGTTCTATCTTTGTAAACTAACTATATCATATTATTGTAGACCTTTTGAAATGTAACGGTTATTCGGTGTAAATCGCCTGATGAGTGTGGTTCTCTGAGCCATACGAAACAATATTGTAGTGAAATACACCATGAATATTGAATAGTTTGTCCTCCTTTCTTCAATTTATATATATATATATATATATACACCAAATCCCTAAAACTTTGATATTGTTCTGATATATATACATATATATATCCGCCATTTTCTATTGTCTTTCCTTTTGTTCTCAAGTTTTTCCCTTGAGAACAACCTTCAGAACAAAAGGAAAGACAATGGAAAATGGCGGATATATATATGTATATATATCAGAACAATATCAAAGTTTTAGGGATTTGGTGTATATATATATATATATATATATATATCAGGGGAAAATTACTAGGGGAGTCCATCTCGCGCTCTAGTGGTAATGATGTGTGAAACCATCCCCGAACTAGCTGAGCTATTTTTAGAACGAGCTCTGATTGGCTGCTTTCACGAGTGACCAAAAGACAATTCGAAAAATTCAATCCTGGTCGTTCTACTCTGTGCCGAGACAAGACATGTAGGGCTAGTTCGGTTTTGAAGCACTTTCCTTAGTAATTGAGCATTCCTGAATATAGATAGAATGTTTTGAATATCCTTCGACTCTTATTACTCGTGCCCAGGCCTTTAGGCCGGGAACGAGTTATAAACTGCAAATGTTTTTTTTTTTTTTTTTTTTTTTTCTCTGTTCGTCGCCAGAAGAGGCCTTTCTTGCGCAATCGGTCACGTGTTAAAGCTCCTGATTGGTTAAGAGCGCAAGAAACAATGCCCTTCATTCATCACCTTTGAGCGAGTGCGAACTCTTCGAAGGTCTTCGAAGTGAACGCCAGTCAGGAACTTTAGGAATGCAAGATGGCGGACAGCCCAAAAAATGGCTTTCAGAGACAGGCTTTTCCAGCAGTGAGACAATAGAAAATGGAGCTTTTAACTCGAGATATACCTAGACACTTATAAGAGCTTCAGAATGGGCTGTTATTTTGAGCTTGATCTCCAATACTTTGACCAAATATCGAACTCCGATGGAGTACTTGAAAACTGAAGCTCTCGCGACTCGTAGCAATTCCTTTGAGCTGGAAATCTACGAATTTCTCACCCTACATGTTGCTAAACGAACGCATATAGAGGCAAGTCAATTATATTTTTCATTCAAGCATTCAAGAGATCTTGAGACGTTTTTGTAATGAATTTTAACACAATTCTGGCCAGACAATTTATTTATATATTTTCATGGAATCAAGGCTCTATTTGACCTGATGCGTTTGGTCACGTAATAGATAAAACATCTGAAACATGAACGCCGAAAAAATACACGATTTGTTATTGTGTCAAAAACGTCGTTGTAGAAGTCTTTACAGCAAACAATTATGATATATAGTGCAATAAAAAGTTGAATAAACTGGTATATTTTTGCATGTTGGGATAAAGGCAAACACTAAGCTGCTGACAGACAAATTGACTAATCAGATATTCTCTAAAAAGGTCAAAAAAGGTCTTTATTATGTTACGGTTAAGTGAAGAATGCGTGAAACGGCTCGGGGAAGAGTACGCACGGGCCGGTCGCTGAAGGGCTCCCGGGGCACGAGTGAACGCACGTGTGCGTCTAGTTCTTGGAGATATTCTTGCAACAAAAATTCAAAACTGCCGGTCAATGACCTCGAATTCCTATTTGACCGGCAGTTTTTAAATTTTCCAAAACTTCCCCGAAAAAAAATTCCTACACCATCTAAAGTATTCTATCTTTATTTAGGAATGGTAAGCGGTTACAACTACCGTTGTAATGTGTAATTAACTCTATTTGCCTAGCTCCGGCACAGAGTAGAACGACCAGGATTGAATTTTTCGAAGTGTCTTTTGGTCGCTCGTTGTTCTAAAAATAGCTCAGCTAGTTCGAGGATGGTTCCACTGTAGAGCGCGAGATGGACTCCCCTAGTAATTTTCCCCTGATATAGATATATGTTACAAAGAAAGCGTTTTACTTTTCTTTTGCAACAGGTATAGACACTATGACCATCTTGGTTTGTATCACTTTTTCTTTTGCTCTAATAATTACAATGTGATTGCATGGGACTTTTCTGTGTCTGAACCATCAAGCACCATCATTGCCTGTATGCGGTACAAATCCCGAATCTGTTGTGCTCGCGCTCTAAAAATTGAGCTACAAAAGTGCACAGACCCAAAGAGTGCTTCTCATGACTACCGTCTACGATATAAGCTTCTTCCTTGTGGTGAACCTACACATTTTCGTTGGAGTAAGTCACTGTATTGTCAAAAATAGTTTTGTCGAATAATTCATTTTGAATGGTTTTTAAAAACATTGTAGGCTACTCTTTGTAGACTACTCGCAGAAAAGGTATTATTTTCTACTAATAATGTAGCTGAAGTTTATTAGATTTTATTAGGGAACCAACCAAGTAACCACTCACCCACCCACTCACCCACCCACCCACCCACCCACCCAACCAGCCAGCCAGGCAGCCAGCCAGCCAGCCAATGCAGGCCAGTCTTGACAGCTTTGAATATGGTTTGTCTTGACATGGTAAACTAGTCTAAACCCTGCAGACGGATTCAGCGACCGACACGAATAAGTTGTACCGACGTGAACTCATTCCAGTGTTCTCATGTAAAACTGTACAACTTTTGATATGGCTTGTCTTGATTGTGAACCATACTCTGAACTCATGCAGCGACCAACACGAATGAAATGTACTTCCAGGGTTCCCATGTAAAACTGAGCAAGTGTTTGTATTGACAAGGCTATGGCTTTTTATTGTAATTTATTGCAAGTCGCATATGATGGCTACTTAATATTTTGGTATAGTTTGGGTTACTCATGTTGATTTATGTCTACAGGTAAATGCGACGAGTTTTACTGTTTGAAGGACAATAAAGAGTGCAAAGAAACCGCATCATCGCCGTGTACTACTTCTGACGTCACTATTATTCCTCCTAAAGACGACACAATACATTGTTATCTTCAATAAGTTCAGTCCCCAAAGTCTGTATGTACATTCGTTCCAAAACTGTCCATACAACTGGCTTGGCAAAGTGGTATACGATTTAGCAATGATGGCTTAAGAAGAAGTATCACGTAGTAGTTTTATTTTAACACAGTAATTATTGACTGAGTTTGATTGATGCAAGTGCGGATTTAAACAACATTGTGCTCGATGTTTGTTAATACGACATCCCAGAATTTGATGGGTTATTCAATTAAAAGTAGTATTTATACACATTTGAAATATATAATACTTCAGGTACTTCTAATACCGACTGATGAATTGTTTGTCAATTATAAAGTACACCCAGATTTTAGAATTGTTATCGTACAGCTTACGTGTTATAATCAATTATATTAAGCGGGATCGCCTTGTAGATTGACACTGAAATCAGTTGAATACAACGTAACGATGCAGAATTGCTTCAGTTGGACTATTTTTTGTTCGTTTTTGAAGTAATGTTTAAAGGCCGACAATGAGGACTTGAGGGTATTTCAAAGTCCGCGCAATTAGGGAGCGGTCATTAACTAATGGGGGTGGGGGGTGGGGGGATGGGCTGGTAAATATGCAGATGAAAGGACCCAAAATCTTTGGCCCCTCTCCTATGTAGAGCCCAGAAAATATGAGCCCCCCCCCCCCCCTCAAATGGGAGCCCAAAAAATTGTGACCCTACCCCCCTCCACTTTGTCCCATGGGTGGATAACATAATACACTTTTAAGGGACTGGTCATAAAGTACAGGGGGGGGGGGGGGGTGGGCGGGCAAAATCCAAAATCAGGGGGTGGGCCATAAAGTTTTTCGCTTCAGAAAAGAGTGGGCTGCGGGCAAACTGAGTATCATCAAGGGGTGGGCCATGATTAAAATAAAAATGGACATGACAAACAAATGAGAGACTTCAAACTTTTAATGACAAACTAAACTGAATCATGATTCTTTTCTTTTTGTATTAAATATTTTTTTATGAAACAACATCAACATCAGTGTCAACATTGTCACTACTATAAGAGTCATCTATGCCATCAGATTCACCAGATGATACTAGGAGTGGCGAATGGTAAAATCCGAGACTTGCTGAGATGCCGAGACTCCTGTTTAAAAATCCGAGACCGCGAGACTAACGCTTTTCGAAAATCCGAGACCGAGACTGAGTGCTGAGAAAACCGAGCCCGAACCTAGAAATACTGAAGCATCCGAATCTGAAAAGTATTATTAACTAGAAATTCACAAATTACCCGAAAAGCAGTCATTGGGAACTACTTAAGGACGGAGCCCTCTAATGTGAAATTAATTATTTTCTCTAAAATCTATATAGGTGTGAAAGAACCCATTGTAGGCTGTTAGAATCCAAGAAAAAAATTGGGGGTCACCACGCATTTTAATGAGTTATACGTCATCAAATGTTGCGGAAAATGCATTTTTGACGACCCAAAGAAAAAAAATTAAAAATACTCTATAATTCCAATAAGTTTCAAACTTTTTTTTCTTAAAACACTCTAAGCATAATTCTCTGGTAGGGCAATACCATAAAACCGGGAAAACAAAGAAAATAATGTTTTTTTTTTAAATATTTACTTGGTTTTAGGATGTTCTAGTCTATGATTGCTAAATATAATATGTGATATTTTTTATCATTCTTCAATTATAAATTTATAAAAAGCTTATATGATTCTAGATTTTTCTTTGGTTTATAATTTACAAAAGGAAAAAAAGGTGGTATCCAGGCGATTTAAGAAGTTATTTACCGATAAACGCACGAAATAGTCGAAATACGATGAAATCCCTAGCCCTCCATACAGAGTATAGACAGATTTTACAAAGCATTATGGGACATTTCCAAGATGGCGGCCAATAGGCAAATCTAGTCCTTGTGATCAAAACAGTGGTTTTTAAGCGAGTTTTATTCATCAATACTGAATTTAAATCTACTACAGGAACAGTCATTACAAATGTTTTTTCTACAAGCAAGTAAGTTTTATTTATCCAAATATCGCAAAACTGCTTTGTTTTTACGATGTTTTTACTACGAAGGGCCATGCGCAGAACGCAGTGCGCGCTGACAATAGAGGGCACCGTCCTTAATTGCAAAATTTTTGCTGAGCGGCTCGCGCTTCGCGCTCGTGTAGGTACAAGGAAATATAATATTTTAAAACAACTGCCGGATGAGCTGCCTTTGCAAATAAACTCCTTTACTACAAAAATTTTAGTGGCTTACGCTTCGGCAAGAGCTAGTTATTGATATTTGGAAAATTGCAACTCTTTGTTGGCAACTCATTCAGCCGGTGCAATGCCTTTGTGGAGTGATTTACACCTTGCGTCGTAAGAGCAGCCAAATCAACTGGGAAGATTTTAACTGACAAGTTGAAGTTGTTTCCCTCTCCAAAGAAATCAAATCCGAGACTTCGAGACCTTCCGCCCTGAAAAACTGAGACTCCGCGGAAACGGGAATGAACACGGAAAAACGAAAATTCGAGACCCATCACAAAGGCTTCCGAGATTGGATGAAAAGTTGCCGAGACCCACGATTTTCTAGGTACCATTCGCCACCCCTGATACTAAGAGCAGCGAGGAAGATGAAGAATTAGATAGAAATAACGATAACATGCCAGCCAAAGTCACAAGAAGCAGGAGAAAAGTGCTCCAGAGAAAATTCTTTTGGCAGTTTTGACTGGTTGGTGAGTTGAGTTAAATACTTAAGGTTCATTATTATTATTATTAAATTCTGGGATGGGCCATTACTATTTCATGACCTTGGGATTGGGTTGGGCCATTTCATTTTCAGCTAAATTTTTTGATGGGTCATTCCAAAACATTACCACCCAATTTTAGTTTTACCCGCCCCCCCTGTACTTTATGACCAGTCCCTAATATACTTTCATTGTTACTTTTATTTCTATAATTTATGGGAAATATAATTCAATTCAATATAATACGGAGCCCCTAAAGGGCCATATTAGTTTTTTTCCCGCTACTATGTCAACATATATGTCGACATATATAGAATTTTGTCTTTTGCGAACGAGGTCGACATATAAGTCGACCTCGTTCGCAAAACACCTGGATGCATTGATCAATCGACCAAATCATCTTAAACTAGTCCATCTCAACACCCAGAGCATGGTCTCTTCATTCGATGAGCTCCTCGTTACAATAAAGGAATACCCTTATGACGTCATAGCCATGAGCGAAACATGGTTAAAGAACAATCCACATTTGTTGGATTATGTGACCATCCCCGGATATTCAAACATCTTCCGCAACCGTGACAACATCCGTGGCGGAGGTGTTGGGGTCTACCTGAGAGACTCGATCAACTTTAAAAGGCGGAATGACATTGAAAATATCGAACCGGACCTTGAGCACATCTGGTTGGAGATACCTGGACGTAACAGTCACAGCAAATTGCATCTTGGCGTAATGTATCGTCCCGAACGCATACAAAATTTCCAGACTTGAATAGACAAAGCCGAAAATTTATTCAGCCAACTAAACACGCTTTGGGATGGCCTTCTAATAGTAACTGGCGATTTCAATATCGACCTTCTGAAGCCTGAGTCACCTCAAGTCAAACAGTACACCGACATGCTAGAGTCTTTTAACTTACACCAGTTAAATATGGTAGCTCTTTTCACTGGGAACAATATAAAAAGGCTAGAAATAGAGTGAATATCGAAATGCGTAAGGCTAAGTCCGCTTACTTTCGCGCTAAAATTGACGAATGTCCTAAAAACGATCCAAAAAGGTCATGGAAACTAATAAATTCACTACTGGGCAAGCAAGGTCAGAGCAACCGCGTTAACATGTTAAAAATTGATAGCAGTGAAATTAAAGATCCCAAAGAAATCTCGGAAGCTTTTAATGAATTTTTTATAAATATTGGCCCAAAGCTTGCAGCCGACCAAAACACGTGCCCTAGAACTAGTACCAATACACACTCACATAATATTCCAAACACTTCACAGCCGTTTACATTTGCAGAGATACCCGTGGAAAATGTTTTTGATACTTTAAAAAAGTTAGACACGTCAAAAAGTACTGGACTTGATAAAATCCCAGCAAGAGTCCTAAAGATTGTTGCTCAGGAAGTTGCTCCCTCTTTGACTTTTATTTTTAATCTTTCACTTTCCACTGGTATCTTTGTTGATGACTGGAAAAATGCACTTGTCAGTCCTTTATTCAAAGCCGATGACCGTCAAGATATTGGAAACTATAGACCAATATCTGTTTTACCTATAGTGAGTAAAGTTTTCGAAAAAGAAGTTTTTAAACAATTATACAGTTACCTTATTGATAATTCACTACTTTCTGAATACCAATCTGGTTTTCGTCCTCAACATTCGACGGTCTCAGCTTTGATACAAATGTGCGACAAGTGGTTGGAAGCCATGGACAAAGGTCTATTAACAGGGGTAGTATTTATAGACATTCGAAAAGCTTTTGATGCCATAAATCACTCGATTGTTCTAGACAAATTAAAAGCCCATGGTATTTCAGACATAGAGCACAGTTGGTTCAAATCGTACTTGTCCAATAGGAAACAACAATGTTTAGTTAATGGTTATTTATCTTCTTCAAAAGAAATAATTTGTGGAGTTCCCCAAGGTTCTATTTTGGGGCCTTTGTTGTTTCTTATTTATATCAATGATTTGCCAACCTGCCTCCACTTCGCCACACCCTGCATGTATGCAGATGACACAAATATTTGCTTCTTCATCTGATATTGATGGTCTTTCTGAACAATTAAATCCTGATTTAAATAGTATAAGCGATTGGCTAAAAGCCAATAAGCTTCAATCATATCCTGATAAAACAAAACTGATGATAATAGGATCAAGTCACAATTTAAAGAATAAGACAAGTGATCCCTGTAATAATATTTCAATGAATGGCAAAATCGTAAAACGAGTGGGTCTACATACATGTTTAGGCGTAAATCTTGACGAAAAGCTTTCTTTTGAAAATCATATTGAATACACCTGCAAAAAGGCGAGCGCGGGTGTTGGAGCCATAAAGCGCATAAAGCCCTTTGTTCCAATAGGCTCTTTAACAACACTCTATAAAGCACTTGTCCAGCCCTACTTCGATTATTGTTCCCCCTTATGGGATACTTGCAATAAAACTCTCAAAGACAAGCTACAAAGGGTACAAGCCCGTGCGGCTAGGGTGATCACAAGTGCTTCATATGACGTTCGATCAGCAGACTTGCTTCAAAGGTTAAGCTTAAATACTCTTGAAAGCAGATGGAAACAATTAAAATTATCATTTTTATATAAAATATTAAATGACCAAGCTGCACCTAATTTAGCAAAGCTTTTCGTCAAAATTAAAGAAAATGAAAACCTCAGTTATATGTTAAGAAATTCCGCGACTGATCTAGCACTTCCAGGGCCTAAACGAAACTTTTTGAAAAGAAGTTTTGGATATAGCGGCGCTGCCCTGTGGAACAGCCTACCAAAAGAGGATAAACAAGCAAGCTCTCTTAGGCTGTTTAAGAGAAGTATAACCTCCTTTTGCTCGTGATCTGGGGTTGTGCTGTTTTATACTTTTCAAATATATATGTTTGCTTTTATTATTATTATACAGTGTTTTTTATATCAACTAATATCAACACGATTGATGTACATATAACTAATTATTATTATATATTTTTATACTACGCCACATTTGGAAACCAGCGCACATACATACGTATGTAGCGTTGAAATGTTTAGCGTGATTAAATAAAGTTCATCATCATCATCATCATCACGTGCGGTATCCAACTCGAGTCACGCCAACGTCAAAGACCCTAATCGATCATATCATTAGCAACCGGTCGAACTGTGTAAGCTATTGCAACGTTTTACCATGTCCTACAATCAGTGATCACGATGCACCGTACGCTTGCATTAATATTAGAGTCAAAAGATTTCAATCACGTTTCAAGCTTATACGTAATGAGAAGAGGTTTGACGAAAAGGCTTTTATTGAAGACTTCTCCAGACGACATAGACGACAAGTTGGAGATCTTTAACACTTTGTTTAAAACCTGTCTGGACAACCATGCTCCTCTTCAAAGAATGAAAATCACACGCCCTCCTGCACCGTGGTTAAACGCCGAAGATATTGAAGACTTCTCCAGACGACATAGACGACAAGTTGGAGATCTTTAACACTTTGTTTAAAACCTGTCTGCACAACCATGCTCCTCTTCAAAGAATGAAAATCACACGCCCTCCTGCACCGTGGTTAAACGCCGAAGATATTCGCGAACTCCAAAATCAAAGAAATGAGCTTCGACATCTTGCTCACAAGACAAATCTTGAGTGCGTGTGGGAAAGGTTTCGCAAAGTGAGAAACGCCCTAAAAACCAAAATCAAGAAAGTTAAGCGGTCCTTTTATCAAAAAGCCTTGTCTTCAAGTAAACCCAAGGAATTATGGCAGACGATTCATCGAATTCTCCATCCAAGTTCTCAGCCGATTCAGGCAGATCCAAATAAATTAAACATGCACTTCAGCTCCACCTCACAACGCCTACTGCCTATTGGATTCTCGCGCAAATCTTTGAACTGGGTACTTAGCTACCTAACAGGAAGAAAGCAGTTTGTGCAAGTGAATGATAGACAGTCAGATCTAGTGGACATCGAGTTTGGAGTGCCTCAGGGCTTAATATTGGGACCTGTTCTGTTTAACCTATATGTCAACGACCTCCAGGACGACGCGAATTGCACTTGTTTCCAGTATGCAGATGACACTACGTTCTACAGTCATAGTGCACCCAAAGATCTTAGGACCTGTACACACAAGATGGAAACAACATTGTCGGCACTTGAAAATTGGGCGATTGGGACTAATTTATTACTAAATGAAAAGAAGACCAAGCAAATGTTAGTGTCAACACAGCAGATGTCACGGACGCATGGTCTCGGAGAGTTTACACCATCTCTTAAAATAAAAGGTCAAACAGTAGAGAGAGTAAAGACATTCAAGCTCCTGGGTACTTGGTTTGACGAAAATCTCAAATGGTCAGATCACGTGAAGTATGTGCAATCATCGTGTTATGGTGTCTTGTCAACACTTCGGAAAATACGAAAGCTGGCACCATTTCATATAAAGAAGCAACTAGCTGAAAGCCTGGTGCTTTCAAGGCTACACTTCAATGATACAGTATGCTATCCACTTCCTGCATACTTACAGAAAAAGATCCAGAAAGTACAAAACTCTGCAGCAAGCTTTGTCACCAATCACTTTGCTACAGAAGAAGATGTCATGAAGTTAGGATGGCTTCCAACTAAGGAGAGAACTCAATTTCATTTACTTCGATCTGCTCACCTGGCCATGTTTAACTCATCGTGGCCAGAATATCTTCCATTAGAGAGGCATGCACCAAAGAGACAGCTACGCTCAAGCACAGCCCCACAACTTACTATACCCTTAACGACAGGAACTTTTCAAGATTCAGCATCTAAATTATTTAATGAACTTCCTACACAGTTACGATTGTGTTCAGAATCAACAACGTTTAACCGCAAGGTCAAAAATATTTTGCGGGAAAGGGCAAAACAGCGGTTAATTTCCAAATAGATTAAATTAGTAAATATATTACGGTATAGGGAAGAGCAGGTTTAAAATTACTATCATTAATTTTTGTTTAATATCTTCTAGGCTGAATTTCAGGGAAGAGTAGATTTATAATTTATAATTATTACTATTTATTTTGTTTTACTTTTACGGGGGGAGGGGGAACGATGTGTAATCGTTGATTAATCTGTAAATAGTTGAATATGTTTTTAATACTTCAGTTCTTTCTGGGAGGGGTATACGTAATTATCTATTGGGTCATATTAATTTAGATTGTTTTTATAGTTTTAGTTCCAGATGTATAGCTACCATGTAGAAAAGCTGGAATAAACCATTATTATTATTATTTCTTTTATTTCACAGTGTAATACTGGCTGCTTACATCATTTTGCCGGGAATATACCCTATATAGGCCTTATCTATTTACAATGGTTTTTTTTTTTAACTAGTTTTAGAGCAGATTCCGTGTAAGTGCAAAACGGGTCAAGGTCATATAGAACCCGTGGTCGTGCCGTGACCAAGGGGAGTTTCACATTCGCACGGAATCTACTCTTTGATGTGACTGAATTACAATCCAACCTTTCTCATAATATGTGCAGAACCTAGTAGTACAATTTTTTGCAATGTTTTTAGTTCAATGCTGTTTGAGATCTTCTTGGTACTTGCTTTTGTAGCATTGCTGATTGTCCCCAGGGCTCCGATGATTACTGGTATTGTTTCTGTTTTTACTTTCCACATTCTACTAATTTCAATTTCCAAATCTTTGTACTTGCTTTTCTTTTCGTTGTGCTTTAGACAGATGTTTCGGTCTGATGGTACAGACATGTCGATAAGCTGGCAGGTGTTGGTCTCTGTATTTTTTATCACAATATCGGGTCTGTTAGCGTTGATTTTCCTGTCTGTTATTATTGGACAGTCCCACATAATGGTTATGTGGTCTTTATTGATGATCTTTCCTGGTTCATGCTGATACCACTTTTCAGCTACTTGCGCATTGTGTTCTCTGCAAATAACCCAGTGCATGTAAGTGGCTGCGTTGTTATGTCGTTTCAGGTATTCTGTTGCTGCAAGTGTTTCGCATCCAGTGAGAATGTGATCAATGGACTCTGTCTTGTGGTGACAGAGTCTACAAAGACTGTCAATGTCCTGGTTTAAAATATTGTGTTGGTAATTTCTAGTCATCAAGGATTGATCTTGCGCAGCTATCAGAAAGCCTTCAGTTTCGCCTTTCAGGTCTCCTGCCGTCAACCATAAGTTTGTTGATTGGTGATCGACATAGGGCTTATGTGTATTATTTGGATATTGACCATGTAGAGGTTTGCCTTCCCATCTTTCCCTCCTTCTTTCTTGGATCCTTTCTTTAACCTTCTTTTTCAGAGCCTTGGCGTTTTGCGTTGGAGTATTTTGTTGTTTGAGTGTTGTATCTCCTACGTCGTACTCTTTCTTCACTTTCTGTGCAGTTTTTGGGATGGAATACTTTCTTTTGCCTTTTTCGTGTCTTTCTACCAATTTCAAGTAGATTTCGTCTTTTTGTGTTAGGTAACATTCTAGTCCTACAAGTGCTGTCTTAAAAGACGCTTCTAGCTCAATAAGCCCTCTTCCGCCATCATTTCTTTGTATGTACAGCCTGTCAACATCAGATCGAGGGTGGTGCATTTTGTACATAGTCAACAGCTTTCTAGTTTTCACGTCTAGCTTTTTGATTTCACTTGCTTTCCAGTCAATAATTCCAAAACTATACTGGACTACTGGTACTGCCAGACTGTTGATGGAATCAATCTTATGCTTTGCATTAAGTTCACTTTTTAATATCATTCGCGTTCTTCTATAATATTCTTTCCTGATCCTTTCTTTCATTTTGCTATGCTGAATTCCTTCGCTTTCTTCTACTCCTAGATATTTGTAGGTTTTTTCTTGTTCTAAGTCCTTTATTGCAGTTTCGATGTCTAGCGTTATGTTTTCTTTCTTCGTTAATCTCCCTCCTCTTAGTGTAGCTTTGGCGCACTTACTCAGTCCAAATTTCATTCTGATGTCGTCACTAAACTTCTTCACAACTTGCAGGGCTCCTTCGAGTTGTTGTTCATTTCTTCCATAAAGCTTCAGGTCATCCATGTAAAATAAATGACTGACGATTGGACTGCTTTTGGTGACATTGTAGCCGTAACCGGTAGAGTTAAGTTCAGAAGTTAGTGGAACAAGCGCCAGACAAAACAGCAATGGTGAGAGGGAGTCCCCCTGGAAAATTCCTCTTTTTATATTGATCTTGCTGGTGATGATATCTTCTCCTTCATTACTCAGGTACATGGTAGTGTTCCAGTCTTTCATAGTAGTTTGCAGAAAATTGACTAAGGTATCGCTGAATTTGTAGATCTTCAGTGTTTCGATAATCCAGCTGTGTGGAACACTATCAAAGGCTTTTTGATAATCGACCCAAGCCATGCTTAGATTCTTTCTCTTTTTAAAGCAATCTTCCATTATCATATTATTGATTAATAACTGATCTTTGCAGCCGTAAGAGCCTTTCTTACAGCCCTTCTGTTCTTCTGGTAGGATGTTGTTGACATCTAGGTGTTGATAGCAGCGGCTGGCAATGATTGATGTCAAGACTTTGTATGTTGTTGTTAGGCAGGTAATGGGTCGGTAATTTTGCGGTTGTTCAGTGTTCTTGTTCTTTGGAAGGAGAAATGTTTTGCCTGTAGTAAGCCATGGTGGTGCACTTTCCGGGTTTCTCAATACATCATTAAATGTTCTTGTCAGCTGATCGTGTATACTGTGCAGATGTTTTAGCCAGAAGTTAGGGATAAGATCAATACCAGGAGACTTCCAGTTGCTAGTGTTGTTTATTGCAGTCTTGATCTCTTCCATAGTGATATCTTCCCATTGCTGCGTTTGGGTGTTTGCATGTTTTTCTTCTTCTCTCTTAATCCATTCCGCTTCATTCTGATGTTGGACTTCATTTTCTAGGATGCTCTTCCAGAACCGTTCTATTTCCTCCTTTGTTGGTGCTTTCTCAACTTTCACTTTTTCGTTTCCGAGTTCTCTGTATAGTTTCTTTCTGTCCTCATAAAACATTCTGTTTTGTCTGTATTGTTTTGTTCGCTTTTCGTATCGTCTCAGCCTTTGCGCTTTAGCTTGAATTTTCATTTTTAGCATTTCTTTTGTTTCTAAGAGTTTAGCTCGTGATGTAATGTTGTATTTTCTGTTGAGATAGTTCTTTTTCTTGTTGATGTTTTCTGAGTTATTGCCGTTTTCAATTTCAGTTATTATTATTATTATTATTATTATTATTATTATTATTATTATTATTATTATTATTATTATTATTATTATTAAAAGTCAAAAGTCGAGATCGAGATATATGTCGACATAGTAGCGGAAAAAAAACAATATGGCCCTTTAGGGGCTCCGTAGAAATCACTATATGAGTGGAATAACAGTGCTATTTTCATGATTTTTAGAAACATAAATGGGTATTGTGAAAGTTCACTCTCGTGTTGCAATTTTTTTCCGATGTATTAAAGTTTGGAACTCCTGTGCCAGATCATTTTTAATAAGAATCTGCGGCAGCTCTCCCCCTGCATGTCCTGCATATTCTTGATCTTGTGACATTCAACAGTCTTGAGACGCTTTCAGCTTCTTTCCCCTCCTCTTCATCATGTCTTTCATCATCTTCACAATCGTCGCTTCCATCATCATCACTGCCAATTTCTTCCATCACAGCATCATCAAAGGCATCATCCTCTTCTTCTGAATCATCACTTCCTTCATTATCCTCATAAGCGATGTCGTAATTGCCTTCGGTACGATGGATCTTGCAATGTGTGCAGTCACAATGTCCACTTTTTCTTGTTTCCGGGCGCCCTTAGAGTGATTCAGCTTTTGCTTTGCAATGTAAATATCTAGCACAGCAACTTTTAGTTTTTTGAACTTCCCTTCCCGGTATAACACTTCCTAGTTATAGTCATGGTAGAACATCGGCAGGAAATAGAGACGATCAAAACGACTATCGTAATGCTGGAGCAAGATGTAAAGAAACACTTCGAGAAAACAATTCACTAGCTCGTCTGGGAGAGTGTTGACTGGACACAAAACTGCACACAACTTTGACGAGAAAACGTTGTCGGTACTGCAGGCTTTGAAGATTGAATTGAATTTGGTCAATGATCGACTTTACAATCTACAATCTTCCTGCACAGCGGCATTTAAGCATTTGTTTCACGCAAATAAAAGACAATCTCGAAAAAGAAAGGAAAACACTCAAAACAACAAAAGAGCATAAAGAGGAAAAAGGCAAGGCACGATGCACGTAAAAATGAAATACTGAAGAAGTTAGCGCCAGAATTATAGGAAGGAAAACCATGTATGATTTGTGCAAAGAAACCGTTAAAAACCTTGGAAAAAGAGAAAAGAAATTAAATGGGCGATTGCTCTGACTTCTCGAGAATGTCAGCTTTTAGATGACGGGGCAAAAGCAGAAATCAGACTATTATTGGCTATATCTCGAAGTGACAGTGATACTAGTGAAAATGATGATCACAGCGACATTGAGTGTGAAGATGTGAGTGATGTTAATGCGAGTGATGGTAATGCAAATGATGTGATTGATACTATCAAAAGTGATTGATGGAAGTGTGATGAATGAGATGAATTTAGTTATTGTTCGACTTTCTCGATATACCATATAAAAGTTAAGTGTAAAACACAATACATACAAAATAAAGGTTATGTTATGGTTTTAAGCCTGCAGTATCATCAACAATACAGTACATATGCAACATTGTCCAGTCTTAGAAGTAGCGTCCAAAAAGTTGTTACCCACCTTAAATTTGGGCCCAAAAATGTTTGCCCCCCTTAAATCGGCGCCCAAAAAATCATAGCCCACCCCCCATATTTACCGCCGCCTCCCCCCCATTAGTTAATGACCGCTCCCTTAGTTCCAGTCCGAGACGCAGCCGAGGACATATCATATAACCAAAGTACATTGCAAAAAGTCAAAAGAATATCTTCAACGTGAAAAGAATTATTATATAATACTATCGAGTGTTTTTGTAGAACAAACTAAATAAAGTATACAAGACGATCTCACCTTTCGCGCCATAGTGGCCGCCATCTTGAATCTGACGGGTTGCCTGTGCTATCCATATTAGGAGAGTCTCTTGTTTTATTAATCCAATCAGCAATCGAGTTTTCAAATTATTCTTGTTTTGAATGTTCAAATCTTCGTTTTAAAACTGAAAGTTCAAATTGAAGAATGGAATCAAATATTCAAAAATAAACTCAATAATATAATGGACTCTATTAAACGGGGTACGCTTGACGTGGTTTGACTGTAATGACTTTGAGAAAAACATTTATTCAGGTCTCAATAATATCTGAATATTGCTCTCCATTAATTAAAAAAAATCACAAAAGGAAATACTTATAAACTTACTGCAGGACTTTACTGATTCAGCTGAGACTCGGTAGCCGCGATTCAGTGAATTAAGCTTCTAAAAATCAGTCAAATCTTCCGAGTTTTACACTCAGTCAAAATATGATACTGGCACATAAATTGTGTCTTTCATATTTTCCAACTTCAAATTGAAAGAATTTTTAAAGAAGATATGCGATACATATTTTCGTGGTAATCATACGAAGGAAATCCTGAAGAAATGTTAGAGAAGTGTGTTGTGTTTGTCTGAGTCTCGCGGGGGGTCTAATTTCAATTCCATGACGTAATAACCACGCAGCCCTATTAGGGAATGCATGAATAAATGAAAGAAAGGGAATATTGCAAACAAAATGATAAGTAAAATGGACAAAGACAAACTTACCCGGCAGAAACAAACAAACACACAACAGAAACAATTTAATAGAAAAACAATCAAACAAAAATGATGATTGTAATGAAACGTTAAAAATATGCAAAATGATGTAATTGAATTATAATTTGTAAGGGGTAGTTAATCAGAGGCAATTACAGAAACTTGGATTAAAAAGATCACGAAAGACGATACGTAACTATAATGGAACATCTTTAAACTAGTAAGTGAGGTCGATTAAACGGCCGAATCTGAACTCGTTAACGTAATTCTTTTACTTCCTTTTTGGTTTTCTTTAAAGAGAAGATTTTTTTCAATGACGAGCAATAAACGAGTGGCGAAAAGCGCCAAAAACTAGACCTTCGTTCTGGATTAACACTTTGATTCAACTTTCATCGGCCAAAACTACTTACAAACAACTTAAACTTTTTGACAGAAATGATTTTAGTTTTGTACAACGGCTATTCTCCAACTCAGGAGTTTTTGTCGTTGACTGTTCTAATTAACTTGAAAAATATCCCCTCTTTTAAGAATAAAAATTTTTCAAAGAATTAATTATCAATTAAATTGATTAATTAATTAATTTCTTTTAGGAATTAAAATTCTTTTTCTCTCTTCTCCTTTATCTTCTCTCTTTTTTTCCTTTTTGTGATCTTTTTTTTAATCCGTATTTTTTCATTGAACCTTTTTCTCATCTTATTATATTGTGTGTGTGTCTGTATGTTGCTGTCTTCACAAACTGATGAACAAATTGTAATCCAGAACAAAGAAAGTAATTTTTCCTTCAAAAGTAATGGTACAAACGGTAAGGACTTCGCTGACCTCACTGAGACAGTAATTATGATATGATTTGCGCATGAGGAAAAGAAAAAGTCTATCGCGCGGATTTCGAAGTGAGATCTAAGACATGTGCATTGAAAGATGCACATTTACGCACTGATGGGAAGTTTTGGGGTTTTTTGACATCTTGGCCATCTTTCGAAGTGAAAATCTCTCGTTTGATGTGGTTTACCTTTTTGTTGTTTTGATTAGCCGTACCTGTGTCTCAATACAACGATTTAACCTTTGTGCACTGTGACGTTAGCGAGGGTACTGTTGCTTCCAAAGTAAACTAGATTGACCTTGTTCATAATTTGTCGCAGATATTCGTGTTGCATCAAAATGAAACGCAAGCACTCTATTAAAAAATTATGTGGATTATAAAAGTACGATTTGTGTCACCGTCACGCTTACAAAGTTCAAATTTGAATTTTTTTTGTTTTATTTATTTATTCATTTACTTATTTAAGGCGCATCTTCTATAAAATTGAAAAAGAAAAGGAGTCAAAAAATGATAGTTATAAATAAAAATAAAATAAATCATAGAGCGCCTCTTCGCCACCTTTAAGCGTAATTTGCGTGCATATAACAATAGACAGTCCATACACAAGATTATCTATAGGTATTTCTATCTTCCAAATCCCTTAGTAGACCAGTAGCTAGCCTAATAGTACATGGTCCAGTCGCTTTAGGATCCATCTCTTTTCTCCCTTATTGAATGCCAAGCTCTCTGTGTTCTAAAAGAAAGCACTTTTAGTGAGTTGGTGAGTTTGACATGCAGGTGTGCAGGTTTGCAGGCAATATAAAACAGTCTCTTGTCCAACTGCGTAAATGGGGCCGTCGTGGTGGTCGTCAACAATTATCGTCTATAAATATGACATAATTCCATTGTACTTCAACTTTCACTTCAAATAGTGCATTCCCTAAAGATCGCATATCGACTCTGCTCTCAGTTTCAACAGCAACTCGAAGGTAAAGACCACTGTTAAAGTGTTATTCATAGTTTGTCATCTCTTCTGGAGTTTTACGTAGAATATACGGAAGCTAATCCAACATTAATGGTTTAGGAATAGAAGAAGAAGCGATGAAGAAGCCAAACAAGTTTGCACAGTTGATTGTTGTCATTCTGATGGTGTACATTACAATCAATGGTAAATGTTGTTTTAAAATCAAGATTATTTGAATTTTCTTGTCCCAACTATATTTTTATCAGGAAGTTTGATCTCGAAGCACAATGACTTCCTTTTTCACGAATCACGCATATTAAAAAGTCACAGCAAAATGTGGCTTACTTTCACCGGGATCACGCAGAGGATTTAGTCCAATCGCGGATAACGCAAAACCCCTTCCAGCCCATGTTTGAACTATTCCATAACAGTGTTTTTATAAAATGTATGTTAACTCTAGGTAAAGGGCGGGATGTCTTGCTCAGCAATAATTACCCTACATGGGATCGGAGATTCCTATTTTGTGTATTGCATTTCAGAAAACAGTATGCTTGAAACAGTCGACCATTTTTCCTTAGTGTGCAGAGTGTTTGAGTTAAATGCCAATTTTAAAATCTCTTTCCTCTTCCCAAATAATCCAATAAGCATAGAGTTTATCGCTAAGTATTTGCTTATATATACAAATTTATCAACAGTAAGCTGTGAGAACTGCTCAAAACTTCGTGACTTGAATTTTTGGGACCGTGAAAACTGTGACATTTTGGAATCCCAATACTACAGGCAAGAGATCATTTACCGTGCTCTTAAAATAAACAATAAAATGAAACTAATAAAGGAAAAAATATATTTGCTCGCAAATAGGAATCCCTCCAGGGACAATAGCACGTGAGCAGCAACACGGTGCCACTTATTCCAACCTTTACTTCAAACAGGCCGGTAGCTTCGAAATTTTTCCCACCTCCTCCTCTCTTTTAGTAATTGCAAGCCTTCCTCGACGTTGTTCAAAACGTGTTCTGGTGCGTGTAGTGCCCTCGCCTTTACTGGGTAAAGTCCTGATTTTAAAAATCCACATCATATAGTAGTTTTACAATGATGTAGTTTACGTTAGATGTATTAATTAAGCGGCTGTGGGCCCCCTTGCATGCCCATAGCCATAACAATCCAAACCTGGGTGTGTTCATTTATTGTCTTGCGCAGTAAACGAGCTTCAGGAAAAGCAGCGCTTGAATTTTGATGAAAAATCAATGGGAAAATATAAAAAAGTATATAGATATTAAATTTGTTGCACTCGAGCTCAAAGAACAAAGATTTAAGCGTTTTATTTTTCTCTTGCAAACAGGTATGAATTCTATACCACTCTCAATAGAGAGGGGCAGTATCGTCTTTTCTATTGCTCCACTAAAATTTACTTTGTGCCTGTACTGATTCCGGAGATTCCCACGTCCACAATGCCAAGTACCATAATTGCCTGTGTGCTGAATAGTTGGCCGCGAAACTGTTGTGTTCAGGCTCTAAAATTTGAGCTACAAAAGTGCACAAACCCGAAGAGTACTTCTCATGACTACCGTCTACGATATAAGCTTCTTCCTTGTGGTGAACCTACGAATTTTGCTTGGAGTAAGTCACTGTATTGTCAAAAATAGTTTTGTCCAATATTAAATTTGTTTTGAGAATGATCTTTAAAAATATTGTAGACTATTCTCTGATTCAGAAAGGCATCACTTCCTATCCATGTTACTGACGTTGAATAGACTTTATTAATGAACCAACCAACCAACCAACCAACCAACCAACCAACCAACCAACCAACCAACCAACCAACCAACCAACCAACCAACCAACCAACCAACCAACCAACCAACCAACCATATACGAGATCCAACCAATCAATGCAGGCCAGTCTTGACAGCTTTGGATATGGTTTGTCTTGACATGGTAAACTAGTCTAAACTCTGCAGACGTATTCAGCGACCGACACGAATGAGTTGTACCGACGTGAACTCATTCCCGTGGTGTTCCCATGTAAAACTGAGCAAGTGTTTGTATGAACAACGCCATGACTTTTTATTGTAATTTATTGTAAGTCGCATATGATGGCTACTTAATATTTTGGTATAGTTTGGGTTAATCATGTTGATTTATGTCTACAGGTAAATGCGACGAGTTTTACTGTTTGAAGGACAATAAAGAGTGCAAAGAAACCGCATCATCGCCGTGTACTACTTCTGACGTCACTATTATTCCTCCTAAAGACGACACAATACATTGTTATCTTCAATAAGTTCAATCCTCAAAGTCTGTATGTACATTCGTTCCAAAACTGTCCATACAACTCACTGGGCAAAAGGGGTATACGATTTACCTAAATCTTACATATATTGCTTTTAATGCCGCATTTACCAAGCTATACCTATATATACAAGATATAATGCTAGATTCCGAACCTATTTGAAAGAAACTGAGTGCGAGAAACCAACAACAAACACGGTTCGTGGTAAAAGACCAATAATTTTATGCTACTTTAAAGACGAACTTAAATGTTTTTTATTTTCCGTGTAATTGCACTTTCGCTCATTCAAAGTCAGCCGCCCCCTAAAACTCAAATGTATATATTGTAGGTTATACTTTTGATTGCCAGCATAGAATCTCTACAAAGTAGTTACATACCAAGATACATCTCTCTATGGGTAGGGAAGGTCGAGTGCAAGGGGTGGGGGAGGGGTGGAAAGGAAATAGAGCAATGCAACTTCCCTTCCCTTCCCCTCCCCCCGTGAGTGCCTCTTATCAGGCTATAGTAGAGGCTGGCTTTCTTACAAACCCTACCTATGCTTCTGTAATCAAAACCTTAAAGTGCTACTCTGATCAAAAAACGGTGAAATTTTATTTCGCAGAAACTTCGTGAAATAAATTTTCAAAGGTCTATTGATCACCAGTTAAAATATCTTTTTGGTATTCAAAAGGGAAGTACTAGATTTTTAGCGTTCTTTTTAGGTGCCAGTGACGTCATCGACTGAACTCATGGATTCACTCCATACATTTTGAATAAGATGGTCCTTAACAAAAAGAAAACCAAAGTAATGGTGGTAGCATCATCAAGGAAACTTTCAATTCTACCCAAAGAGTTATCAATCAACATTCAGTCATCAACTTTAAGTTCTGTATCAACCGAAAGGTTATTGGGTGTACACATCGATAGCAGTTTGTCATGGAATATGCATGTTGATAGCCTGTGCAAAAAGATCTCGCAAAGGCTTGGCATATTTCGTAGAATTCGACATCATCTGACGTTCAAAGCTAGACTTGCTTTCTGTCAATGCCTCATCCTTTCGTTAATGGATTACTGTTGCGTTGTATGGGGCAATACATCTCAACAAAATTTGGACAAAATCCATCGTCTACAAAAGAAGACAGCAAGGCTCATACTCAACAAAGATTACAAAACACCTTCACTGCCGCTGTTTCTTCAACTGGGCTGGCTTCCATTCCACGAAAGAATAAAGTTCCTTCGTGTAATAACTGTTTACAAAGCACTGAATAATTTAACACCATCTTACATTACAAATTTAATAAAACCATTTAATTCAGTACACAAGTTAAATACTCGAGGCGCTGACCAAAAAATATTAAAGGTTCCAATGGTTACCACTAATGCTGGTATGAGAACTTTTGCTTTCACTGGCGCCAAAGAATGGAACAGCCTACCAAAAGAATTCAGAAATGCAAGCAGTATAGCTTCATTCAAAAGACTGTACTTAAACGCAAAGTTTAAGGAATTAAAGAGCGACATTGAATGACATTTTAAAATATTTCCAAAAAAAAAAAAAAAAAAAAAATCTTATGTTATATGTTATTTATAATGAACTGTTATTGTTATTATTCTTGCATGTCTTTTAGGGCCTGGATGAAAATTACTTAAATGTAATTCTAGTTACCCTAATCAAATAAAGTGTTATTATTATTATTATTATTATTATTATTATTATTATTATTTTTTTTTTTTCATTTAATTGGATTCCTTGTAAATATACATTTATATATATTACTCATGTATCAATTCAAGTAGCCAGTTGTTTATTGCCTTACGTAGTGAGATTTACAACTGTATTCATAAGCAAATAAAGTTTCCATTATTTCTTTGTATTTTGCAATCAAAATATCTCTGTGTAATTTTTATCAGTTGAAGATCACTGGCCATGCAAGTAATCCTTGACACAACAACTGCACGAAAACTCTTAAGCAAAATTATTAGAGCAGAAATGAATAGAATAATTCAAGTCATAAAATACAAAGAAATGTATGGAGTAAATCCATGAGTAAGTCGATGACGTCACTGACACCTAAAAAGAACGCTAAAAATCTAGTACTTCCCTTTCGAATTCTAAAAAAAGATATTTTAACTGGTGATCAATAGACCCTTGAAGATTTATTTCACGAAGGTTCTGCTAAATAGAATATAAATTATAAATTTCAGCCCAAGACCCAAAAACAAAACAAAGCAAATAAACAAGCGGAAAAAAGCCGCAAAAAGGAAAGAAAGAAAGAAAAAATGGATGAAAGAGAAAGAAAAAAAATTAATGGGTCTCGAACTTGGCGCGCGTCCTCTATTGTTCAAAGTTTTTCAAGTTTAGTCCCGGAAAAAGTAATTTTTCTCAACAAAAGACAGTCCATTATTCACAAGATACACTAGGTTATTTTGTCCTCCAAATCTCTCAGTAAACCAGCTAACCTAGTGGTATGGTTTAGTAGTCTACGGCCCCTTGGTTTTACTGGAGAATGCGGAGGCGAGCTGATTTTTTGGGATTTGTAGATTTCGTTTTAGTGGCAGGGTTCAAGTCTTGCCTGAGTCAAAACCCTTTTATTCCTAAGTTGAAAACACTTTTCTAAAATTCGTATTTTTCCTTTTTCTTTTAACTTTCCTTGGCTTAAAACTGAATTTTTTTTTGAGATTCGTTTACTTATTGTCAAAAATTACTAATGAGAAAAGTCTTTAACACGTAAAAAATCTCAACTTATTTATCAACTTGGGTGGGTGATTTTAATTTTAAAATGACGCAATTAAGAAAAAAATGTCACGAAAAATCTCACGAACACAAAACGCAGAACTTCGAACGTCTCATCAAATCACAAGCTTTGTGTGCGCCCGTACAAATGTATAATTATATGACATAAATCTGTCATGCCTATATAATAATAATAATAATAATAATAATAATAATAATAATAATAATAATAATAATAATAATAATAATAATAATAATAATAATAATAATAATAATAATAATAATAATAATAATTTAATATTTATACCGCGCATGTAACATGTGAATATGATCAACTGCGCCTAACTATATATAAATGTAAATAAATTAAAAATATTTAAAAGATTGATAATGGATGTATTCATATGCAACTCTGAATAAAATGTCTTTACCAAGTCTAAAATCTATTATAATTGTTCTCTTCTCTCTTCTCTAATATGGCAATTTCTCTAATATTCAGGCAATGTACGGTTCTGTTTTTCCAACCGTCAGACCCCCCCCCCCCCCCCCCCCCACCCCCCCACGACGGGCCTGTCTAAATACTATAGAGTGTTCTTTTGGCTTCAATGTGACCAATTATTCAATGATTTGTGTCTATGATCAAGCAAAGCCATGATCACCTCAAGCAACAGGGAAAATGAAATAGGGAATGTGAGTAAATGAAAAGGAATATCTTTCGCGCGCATTTCGAAGTGAGCCATGCGAATTGAAAGATACACATTTACGCACTGATGGGAAATTTTCGTTTTTCTTGACATCTTGGTCGTCATCTTTCCAAGTTAAAATAACACGTATATTCGTCATCTCTTGTTGACGTTTTCGTGCATCTCTCGTTTGATGTTGTTTACCTTTTTTGAGGGTTTTGATTAGCCGTACCTATGTCTCAACCCAACGATTTAACCTTTGTGCACTGTGACGTTAGCGAGGGTACTGTTGCCTCCAAAGTAAGTTAGCTTGAACTTGTTCATAATTTGTTAGAGATATTCGTGCATCAAAATGCAACCGAGTGGTGAGTTTGACATGCAGGTGTGCAGGTTTGCAGGCAATATAAAACAGTCTCTTCTCCAACTGCGTAAATGGGGTCGTCGTGGTGGTCGTCAACAATTATCGTCTATAAATATGACATAATTCCATTGTACTTCAACTTTCACTTCAAATAGTGCATTCCCTAAAGATTGCATATCGACTCTGCTCTCAGTTTCAACAGCAACTTGAAGGTAAACACCACTGTTTAAGTGTTATTCCTAGTTTGTCATCTCTTCTGGAGTTTTACGTAGAATATACGGAAGCTAATCCAACATTAATGGTTTAGGAATAGAAGAAGTTTGTGCGCGATGAAGAAGCCAAACAAGTTTGCACAGTTGATTGTTGTCATTCTGATGGTGTACATTACAATCAATGGTAAATATGTTGTTTTTAAATCAGGTTTATTTGAATTTTCTGGTCTCGACTATACTTTAATTATAAACTGGGGCTTGATGCGCTAATCACACTTCCTTTTTCCGTCAGCTCACGAATCACGTACGCTTCAACCCAGTTCCATCAATTCACGAATCACGCATATTTAAAAATACGATTTCACGACTCACAGCAAAAACTGGTTTACTTTCACGGGTCACGCAGAGGATTTTAGTCAAATCACGGATAAAGGAACATCCCTTTCAGTGCTTGTTTAAAATATCTTAAAGAATGGTTTTATGTAACTGTTAACTATAGTAAAGGGCGAAATGTCTTGCTCAGCAATAATTGCCCTACATGCAAGATTCCATTTTTGTATATTGGAACTCAGAAAAGATAGCTGATGATACATTAAATTGACGACCCTTTTTAACTCGTGGGTTGCTACTTCGCGTATGACAACATGAAATGGAACTATTCAATCCGGTATCTATTGTTTAACTAGCCATGGTGCCATACATAAAGTAGTAACCTTGTGTCACTCACTCACTCACTTTCCTGTAAACTTTCGATCTGTGAAACTTTACTTCCGGCCTCATTTATTTCCGATTATACGATACGGTGCTAACTTCCGTTATAATAATTTTGGGCGATCAGTATAGCACTCGAAAAGCTTTGAACGCAACGTAACTGTTTTGTTTTAGATTTGTGTACAAGCAACAATTTTTGTAGGCACACGATCTAAGCTCGGTACAAATTGCTCGGGTAATACAAGTTTTTAATAGGTCGACCCTCGACTTATCGGGGGTGGAAGCAGAATAATTGGACTACCATTATTCATTATTCCCAAAGAAGTTTTCTCAAGAATGCATCATTTAATTTCCCATTATTCCTTATTCCTTTTCTATTCTTCTGTTATTAATTATTCTTTTTTCATCTTGTCATTATTCATTATTCCTTGGGTTTCAGATGCAATAATTCATTATTCCAAAGCATTCTCAAATCGTTATTTATTATTCATTATTCTGCTTCCACCCCCGAGACTTACCTCGTGCTCTACACGAGACTACACTTCGACACTTCGCGGATGTTAGGCGAAAATGCTAATAGATAATTTCTTATTCCTTGCCACATTTTGTATTGAACTACTCTCAGCAGTCCCTCATGTAGCTCGGAATAAGTTTCATCGCATCTCCAAGTTGAGCTGTCGATACTCGGATGTGAAAACAGTGGACTTTGTAGTCGCTGTCTTTAAACAACAAAAATCAGCACGAGAGTAAATGTTTAAAAAAAGTAAACGAAATCACATTTGACTGAGTACGAACGGACGCCTGTCTACAGGGAAATGCGACGAGTTTTACTGTTTGAAGGACAATAAAGAGTGCAAAGAAACCGCATCATCGCCGTGTACTACTTCTGACGTCAGTATTATTCCTCCTAAAGACGACACAATACATTGTTATCTTCAATAAGTTCAATCCCCAAAGTCTGTATGTACATTCGTTCCAAAACTGTCCATACAACTCACTGGGCAAAGTGGTATACGATTTACCTTGATTTCACATTGCTAACTGCATTTACCAAGACTTCCTACAAGCTATAATGCTATAATCCCGAACGTATTTGAGAGAAACTGTGTTTCAGAAACCTACGACAAACACGGTCCGTGCTAAAAGACTTATTGTTTTTGCTACTTTAAAGACCAACTTAAACGTTTTTTATTTTTCGTCCAATTGTATTTTCGCTCATTCAAAGTCAGCCGCCCCCCAAAACCCGAATGTATATATTGAAGGTTTTACTTTTGATGGCCAGCATGATGGAATCTCCACAAAGTAAACTTGAAGTTACATACCAAGATACACCTCTATGGGTAGGGAAGGTCGAGTGCAAGGCTTGGGAAGGGGCGGAGGAAGGAAATATAGCAACTCCCCTTCCCTTCCCCTCCCCCCGTGAGTGCCTCTTATCAAGCTATAGAAGACGCTGGTTTTCTGACAAATCCTACTTTGCCTCTGTAATTAGAACCTTAAAGCATTACATAATGTATAGAACCTAAAAATATACCATTAAAAACAACCTTAACCAGACGTACAAACATGATATGTTTTATGGTTTCTGTACTTAATGGGAGTAATTTACTTCAAGGAACTTGATATATTTGGAGTAGATTCAAACTTTATAGCACAAACTGTGTTGTACACTGTATATTAAATGTTATGAATACACGCAAAGTACAATAGATAAAAATTAAACATTAAATATCGCACGAAGCTACCAACCATCATTGCATAATTTGTTATTTATTATTGCTTTGCTATTGCTTTATTATCATTTATTTATTTATTTATTTATTTTTATTAAGTTGTAAATTTCAGCCAAAGACACACAAAAACACCCCCCCTCCAAAAAGAAATACCACCACCACCACCAACAACAACAACAACAACAACACGAAAAAAAGGAAAAAATGAAAGAATAAAGAAAAGAAATTAACGAACCTCGAACCTGACGCAAGTCCTCCATAGTTAAACGTTTTCAAATCCCGGAAAACGTAATTTGCACAACAAAAGACAGTCCATTCTCAAGATACACTAGGTTATTTAATTTGTCCTCCAATTCCCTCACTTGACCAGTTAACCTAGTGGTATGGTTCAGTCATCTATTGCCTAGGATCCGACAACTTCCTCCCTCTTTGACTTCGAAGCTAGCATCGTTCTCAGTACCGGATAGCGCGAAATTAAAGGGGCCGAAATCTTCATCCTATACGTAACACGCGACGTTAGAGCGATTTGTCTGGATGCATGGGCTGATTTTTGGGGATTTGCATAAAATTAACTAGTAGTTTGCTTTTTGTAGCAAGGTTCGAGTCTTGCTGGAGTCAAAACCCGTTTTTTTCCTCAATTGAAATTACTTTTCCTTTTGGCGTCAATGTGACCAATTATTTAGTGACTTGTGTCATGCAATGCAATGATCAAGCAACACCAAGATCTTGAAGAAGGACATGGCAGATGGCAACAGAGAAAAGGACTAGAAGCGTAGTACATCACCTCAAGCAAGAACACTATTTTAACAGGCATAAATGAATTAGGGAATACATGAATGAATGAAAGGGAATATTGCAAACAAAATGATAAGTAAAATGGACAAAGACAAACTTACCCGGCAGCAACAAACAAACACATGTACACAACAGAAACAATTTAATAGAAAAACAATCAAACAAAAATGATGATTGTACGTAATAGTAGTGAAATTTTATAAGAAAATTATGAGAAATGTGCAAAGTGATGTAATTAAATTACAGTTTCTGAGGGCTAATTAATACAATGGAAACAATTTTGTGCAACAGCTGAGCTTGGACCGAAGAAGGTCGATTAGAGAAAATTGAACTTGAACTCGTTTTAATATGTTAAAACATATTTTGTTTACTTTTTGTTTGCTTTTTTAATCTTTTCCTCTCCTTTCCATAATGTTCTCTCTTTTTTTCTTTTTTGTGATCTTTTCTCTTTTTTCTGCTTTTCATTGAACCCTTTTCTCATCGTATTATATTGTGTGTGTGCGTTTGTGTGTCGCTGTCTTTGCAAAGTGATGAACGCATTGTAACTAAAAACAAGAAAAGTAATTTTTCCTTCAAAAGTAATGGTACAAATGGTAAGGTCAAGACAGAAAATATTGCGAAATAAATTATCCAGTTGTTTCGTCACAATGAGAAAAATAATGATATGATTTACGCGAAGAAAAGCAAAAGTCTATCGCGCGCATTTCGAAGTGAGCGATGTGCATATATTGAATTCGAAAGATGCACCGTTTATGCACTGATGGGAAGTTTTTTTGACATCTTGGTCATTCGTCATCTCATGTTGACATTTTCGTGCATCTCTCGTTTGATGTTGTTTACCTTTTTTGTTGTTTTGATTAGCCGTACCTGTGTCTCTACCCAACGATTTAACCTTTGTGCACTGTGACGTTAACGAGGAAATTAGCTTGAACTTGTTCATAATTTTTCGCAGATATTCGTGTTGCATCAAAGCGTACGCAAGCATTCTATTACAAAATAACAAAAATTATTAAATGTACGATTTCTGTCACCGTCACTGCTTACAAAGTTAAGATTTGAATTTTTTTTGTTCTATTTATTTATTTACTTATTTATTAATTTACTTATTTAGTTATTAAAAAGTTGCATTAATAAAGTTGTTAATAAGTTGCTATAAAGTTGAAGGAGAAAAGAAGAAGTCAAAAAATGATAATTATAAATAAAAATAAAATAAACCATAGAGCGCCTATTCGCCACCTTGAAGCGTAATTTGCATAACAATAGACAGTCCATGCACAAGATTATCTATAGGTATTTTTATCTTCCAAATCCCTTAGTAGACCAGTATTAGCCTAATAGTATATATGGTCCAGTCGCCGAATGTTTCCTCCCTTATTGAATGCCAAGCTCTCTGTGTTCTAAAAGAAAGCACTTTTAGTGAGTTGGTGAGTTTGACATGCAGGTGTGCAGGTTTGCAGGCAATATAAAACAGTCTCTTCTCCAACTGCGTAAATGGGGTCGTCGTGGTGGTCGTCAACAATTATCGTCTATAAATATGCCATAATTCCATTGTACTTCAACTTTCACTTCAAATAGTGCATTCCCTAAAGATCGCATATCGACTCTGCTCTCAGTTTCAACAGCAGTTTGAAGGTAAAGACAACTGTTTAAGTGTTATTCATAGTTTATTCATAGTTTGCCATCTCTTCTGGAGTTTTACGTAGAATATACGGAAACTAATCTAGCCTGCGTTGCTGGCGGTCTGCGGTCTAAAACTAATCCAACATTAATGGTTTAGGAATAGAAGAAGTTTGTGCGCGATGAAGAAGAAGAACAAGTTTTCACAGTTGGTTGTTGTCCTTCTGATGGTGTACATTACAATCAATGGTAAATATGTTGTTTTGAAATCAGGTTTATTTGAATTTTCTGGTCTCGACTATATTTTGAACAGGGGCTTGATGACGAATCACACTTCCATTTTCAGTCAGCTTACGATTCACGCTTCAACCAGTTCCGTTAATTCACGAATCACATAGATTAAAAAAAGATTTCACGAAGTTGCAGCAAAATCTGGATCACGTTCACGGATCAGGCACGCATAGCGGAATTTTTGTCCAATCGCGGATCACGCAAAACCTCTTCCAGCCCCTGTTTGAACTATTCCATAACAATGATTTTATAAAAAAGTATGTTAACTCTAGGTAAAGAGCGGAATGTCTTGCTCAACAATAATAATCCTACATTTGAGATTTCTCTTTTGTATTGTACTCAGAAATGATAGCAGGATGCTTTAAATAGACGACCATGTTCAGTTTCCTTAGTGTGCAGAGTGTTTGAGTTATATTAAATGCCAATTTCAAAATCTCTTTCCTCTTCCCAAATACTCCAATAAGCATAGATTTTGTCTCTAAATATTTGCTTATACATACAAATTTATCAATAGTAAGCTGCAAGGACTGTTCACAACTTCGTGACTTGAACTTGTGGGACCGTGAAAACTGTGACATTTTGGAATCCCAAACCTACAGGCAAGTGATCATTTAGCCGCTTTTAAGGACGGAGCCCTCTAATGTGAAAGTAATTATTTTCTCTAAAATCTATATGGGTGTGAAAGAACCCATTGTAGGCTGTTAGAATCCAAGAAAAAAATTGGGGGTCACCACGCATTTTAATGAGTTATACGTCATCAAATGTTGCGGAAATGCATTTTTGACGACCCAAAGAAAAAAATTAAAAATCCTCTATACTTCCAATAAGTTTCAAACTTTTTTTCCTAAAACACTCTAAGCATAATTCTCTGGTAGGGCAATACCATAAAACCGCGAAAACAAAGAAAATCATTCTTCAATTATAAATTTATAAAAAGCTTATATAATTCTAGATTTTTCTTTGGTTTAATTATAATTTACAAAAGGAAAAAAGAGGGGTATCCAGGCGATTTAAGAAGTTATTTACCGATAAATGCACGAAATACGATGAAATCCCTAGCCCTCCATACAGAGTATAGACAGATTTTACAAAGCATTATGGGACATTTCCAAGATGGCGGCCAATAGGCAAATCTAGTCCTTGTGATCAAAACAGTGGTTTTTAAGCGAGTTTTATTCATCAATACTGAATTTAATTCTACTACAGGAACAGTCAAATGTTTTTTCTACAAGCAAGTAAGTTTTATTTATCCAAATATCGCAAAACTGCTTTGTTTTTACGATGTTTTCACTACGAAGGGCCATATGCGCAGAACGCAGTGCGCGCTGACAATAGTGGGCACCGTTCTTAAATTTATCAACAATTAATAAAATGAATATAAATAAAATGATAGCCTGATAATAGATATGTTGCAAAGAATGCGTTTTACTTTTCTTTTGCAACAGGTATGTATACTATGGCAGTCCTGGTCCATATGTATTTTTTAAATGCTCTAATAATGAGCGTTACAAAGTGGTTGTTGACATTTCTACGTCTGAACTACCAAGTACCATAATTGCCTGTGTGTGGTACAGAAGCTGTTGTATTCGGGCTCTAAAATTTGAGCTACAAAAGTGCACAAACCCGGGGAGTTTTCCTAGTGACTACCGTCTACGATATAAGCTTCTTCCTTGTGGTGAACCTACGAATTTTGCTTGGAGTAAGTCACTGTATTGTCAAAAATAGTTTTGTCCAATATTAAATTTGTTTTGAGAATGATCTTTAAAAATATTGTAGACTATTCTCTGATTCAGAAAGGCATCACTTCCTATCCATGTTACTGACGTTGAATAGACTTTATTAATGAACCAACCAACCAACCAACCAACCAACCAACCAACCAACCAACCAACCAACCACCAACCAACCAACCACCAACCAACCAACCAACCAACCACCAACCAACCAACCAACCAACCAACCAACCAACCAACCAACCAACCAACCAACCAACCAACCAACCAACCAACCAACCAACCAACCAACCAACCAACCAACCAACCAACCAACCAACCAACCAACCAACCAACCAACCAACCAACCAACCAACCAACCAACCAACCAACCAACCAACCAACCAACCAACCAACCAACCAACCAACCAACCAACCAACCAACCACCAACCAACCAACCAACCAACCAACCAACCAACCAACCAACCAACCAACCAACCAACCAACCAACCAACCAACCAACCAACCAACCAACCAACCAACCAACCAACCAACCAACCAACCAACCAACCAACCAACCAACCAACCAACCAACCAACCAACCAACCAACCAACCAACCAACCAACCAACCAACCAACCAACCAACCAACCAACCAACCAACCAACCAACCAACCAACCAACCAACCAACCAACCAACCAACCAACCAACCAACCAACCAACCAACCAACCAACCAACCAACCAACCAACCAACCAACCAACCAACCAACCAACCAACCAACCAACCAACCAACCAACCAACCAACCAACCAACCAGCGAACCAACCAGCCAACCAAGCAACCAAGTAACCACTCACCCACCCACTCATCCACCCACCCACCCAACCAACCAACCAACAACCCAACCAACCAACCAACCAACCAACCAACCAACCAACCAACCAGCCAACCAACCAACCAGCCAACCAACCAGCCAACCAAGCAACCAAGCAACCACTCACCCACCCACCCATCCACCCACCCAACCAGCCAACCAACCAGCCAACCAACCAACCAACCAACCAACCAACCAACCAACCAACCAACCAACCACAACCAACCAATCAACCAACCAACCAACCAACCAACCAACCAACCAACCAACCACTCACCCACCCACCCACCCATCCACCCAACCACCCACCCAGCCAGCCAGCCAGCCAGCCAACCAACCAACCAACCAACCAATCAACCAACCAACCAACCAACCAACCAACCAACCAACCAACCAACCAACCAACCAACCGACCGACTAAACTGACCAACCAACCAATTGCAACCAACAATTCACACGACCTATTGACAACGCTACGTCTTTTTATTGTAATTTATTGCAAGTCTTTAATGATGGCTACTTAATATTTTGGTATAGTTTGGGTTAATCATGTTGATTTATGTCTACAGGTAAATGCGACGAGTTTTACTGTTTGAAGGACAATAAAGAGTGCAAAGAAACCGCATCAACACCGTGTACTACTTCTGACGTCACTATTATTCCTCCTAAAGACGACACAATACATTGTTATCTTCAATAGGTTCAATCCCCAAAGTCTGTATGTACATTCGTTCCAAAACTGTCCATACAACTGGCTGGGCAAAGTGGTATACGATTTACCTTGATTTTACATTGCTAATGCATTTACCAAGACTTCCTACAAGCTATAATGCTATAATTCCGAACGTATTTGAGAGAAACTGTGTTTTCAGAAACCTACGACAAACACGGTCCGTGCTAAAAGACTTATTATTTTTTGCTACTTTAAAGACTAACGTAAACGTTTTTTATTTTTCGTCTAATTGCATTTTCGCTCATTCAGTCACCCGCCCCCCAAAAATCCGAATGATATATTGTAGGTTTTACTTTTGATTACCAACATGATGGAATCTCCACAAAGTATATACTTGTAGTTACATACCAAGATACATCTCTCTATGGGTAGGGAACGTTGAGTGCAACGGTTGGGGGAGCTAGGGGTGGGGGAATATAATAGAGCAACTCCCCTTCCCTTCCCCTCCCCCCGTGAGTGCCTCTTATCAAGCTATAGAAGACGCTGGCTTTCTGACAAACCCTACTTTGCCTCTGTAATTAGAACCTAAAAGCATTACATAATGTATAGAACCTAAAAATATACCATTAAAAACAACCTTAACCAGACGTACAAACACGATATGTTTTATGGTTTCTGTACTTAAAGGGAGTAATTTACTCCAAGGAACTTGACATATTTGGAGTAGATTCAAACTTTAAACACAAAGTCTGTTGCACACTGTACATTAAATGTTATGAATACACGCAAAGTACAATAGATAAAAGACATTAAATATCACACGAAGCTACCAATCATCATTGCTTAATTTGTTATTTGTTTATATTGCTTTGCTATTGCTTTATTATCATTTATTTATTTATTTATTTATTTATTTATTTATTTATTTATTTATTTATTTATTTATTTATTTATGTATGTATGTATGTATGTATGTATTTATTTATTTATTTATTTATTTATTTATTTATTTATTTATTTATTTATTTATTTATTTATTTTTATTAAGTTATAAATTTCAGCCAAAGACACACAAAAAACAGCCCCAAAAAAACAAAAACAAAACAAAACAAAAACACGCAAAAAAGGAAAGAAAGAAAGAATGAAAGAACGAAGAAAAGAAATAAACGGAACTCGAACCTGGCGCAAGTCCTCCATAGTCAAGAGTTTTCAATATAGCTTTATCCCGGAAAACAAAATTTGTATAACAAAAGACAGTCCATTCACAAGATATTTTGTCCTCCAAAAAATAACCTAGTGGGTAAGGTTCAGTTATCTATGGCCTAGGATCCGACAGCTTCTTTGACTGCGATGCTAGCTGCGTTCTACCGCATAGCGCGAAATGAAAGGGGCGCGAAATCTTCATCCTATACGTAACATGCGGATTTGCTAACTACTGATTTGCTTTTTGTAGCAAGGTTCGAGTCTTGCCTGAGTCAAAACCCGTTTTTTCCTCAGTTGAAAATACTTTTCTAAAATTTGTATTTTTCCTTTTTTTAACTTTCCTTCGCTTAAAACTGAAGAAAACATTTATAATTTTGAAATTCCTTTACTTATTGTCAAAAATTACTAATGAGAAAAGTCTTCCAAACTTAAAACATCTCAACTTGGGTGAATGGTTCAGTTATATATATATTTTAAAATGGCACAATTTAGAAAAAGATCTCACGAACGCTCAACGCAGAACTTCCAACGTCTTGTCATCGTTTCGTCTCGGTTATGTTTCCAGCCGGCAGAGAAGCCTGTCTAAATATATCTAAATACTATGGAGTTTTCTTTTGCCATCAATGTGACCAATTATTGAGTGATTTGTGTCAATGCAATGATCAAGCAACACCAAGATCTTGAAGAAGGACATGGCAGATGGCAACAGATAAAAGGACTAGAAGCGTAGTACATCATCTCAAGCAAGAACATAATGAGAAAAGTCTTCCAAACTTAAAACATCTCAACTTGGGTGAATGGTTCAGTTATATATATATTTTAAAATGACGCAATTTAGAAAAAGATCTCACGAACACTCAGCGCAGAACTTCCAACGTCTTGTCAACATCTCGTCTCCATTATGTTCCCAGCCGGCAGACGGGCCTGTCTATAAAATAGATCTAAATACTATGGAGTTTTCTTTTGGCGACAAAGTGACCAATTATTTAGTGATTTGTGTCAATGGTCAAGCAACACCAAGATCTTGAAGAAGGACATGGCAGATGGCAACAGATAAAAGGACTAGAAGCGTAGTACATCATGATCACCCCAAGCAAGAACACTATTTTAAACAGACATAAACAAATTAGGGAATGCATGAATAAATGAAAGGGAATATTGCAAACGAAATGATAAGTAAAATGGACAAAGACAAACTTCCCCGGCAGCAACAAACAAACACACAACAGAAACAATTTAATAGAAAAACAATCAAACAAAAATGATGATTGTGATAGTAGTAAAACTTTATATCATAATTATTAGAAATGGGTAAAGTGATGTAATTGAATTACAGTTTCTGAGGGCTAATTAATCAGAGGAAAACAGGAACTCGAATTATAAAGATCACGAAAGACACGTAACTAATCGAACATCTTTAAACTAGTAAGTTTGTAATACAAACAACACAACATAAAAAAATGGAAACAATTTTGTGCAACAGCTGAGCTTGGACCGTAGAAAGTCGATTAGAGAAAATTGAACCTGAACTCGTTAACATATTTTGTTCACTTTTTGTTTTTTTTTATCCTTTCCTCTCCTTTCGATAATGTTCTCTCTTTTCTCGTTTTTGTGATCTTTTCTCTTTTTTCTCTATTTTTCTGCTTTTCATTGAACCTTTTCCCATCGTATTATATTGTGTGTGTTTGTATGTTGCTGTCTTTGCAAACTGATGAACAAATTGTAACTGAAAACAAGAAAAGTAATTATTCCTTCAAAAGTAATGGTACAAACGGTAAGGTCAAGACAGAAAATATTGCGAGATAAATTATCCAATTGTTTCGTCACAATGAGAAAAATAATGATATGATTTGCGCGAAGAATTAAGCAAAAGTCTATCGCGCGCATTTCGAAGTGTGCAATGTGCATATATTGAATTCGAAAAATGCACTGATGGGAAGTTTTTTTTTGACATCTTGGTCATTCGTCATCTCATGTTGACATTTTCGTGCATCTCTCGTTTGATGTTGCTTTTCTTTTTTGTTGTTTTGATTAGCCGTACCTGTGTCTCTACCCAACGATTTAGCCTTTGTGCACTGTGACGTTAGCGAGGGTACTGTTGCCTCCATAGTAAATTAGCTTGAACTTGTTCACAATTTGTCGCAGATATTCGTGTTGCATCAAAATGTACGCAAGCATTCTATTACAAAATAACAAAAATTATTAAATATACGATTTCTGTCACCGTCACTGCTTACAAAGTTCAGATTTGAAATTCTTTTCTTTTCTTTATTTATCTATTTCTTTATTTCTTTATTTTTTTTATCTATCTATCTATCTATCTATCTATCTATCCATCTATCTATCTATCTATCTATCTATCTATCTATCTATCTATCTATCTATCTATCTATTTATTCATTTATTTATTTATTTACTTATTTATTTATTAAAAAATTGCATTAAGGCGCATCTTCTATAAAGTTGAAGGAGAAAGGAAGAAGTCAAAAAATGATAATTATAAATATATATAAAATAAATCATAGCGCGCCTCTTCGCCACCTTGAAGCGTAATTTGCATAACAATAGACAGTCCATGCACAAGATTATCTATATATAGGTATTTTTATCTTCCAAATCCCTTAGTAGACCAGTAGTTAGCCTAATAGTATATGGTCCAGTCGCTTTAGGATCCGACTCTTTCCTCCCTTATTGAATACCAAGCTTAGACTAGCTCTCTGTGTTCTAAAAGAAAGCACTTTTAGTGAGTTGGTGAGTTTGACATGCAGGTGTGCAGGTTTGCAGGCAATATAAAACAGTCTCTTCTCCAACTGCGTAAATGGGGTCGTGGTGGTGGTCGTCAACAATTATCGTCTATAAATATGACATAATTCCATTGTACTTCAACTTTCACTTCAAATAGTGCATTCCCTAAAGATCGCATATCGACTCTGCTCTCAGTTTCAACAGCAATTTGAAGGTAAACATCACTGTTTAAGTGGTATTCATAGTTTGTCATCTCTTCTGGAGTTTTACGTAGAATATACGGAAGCTAATCCAACATTAATGATTTAAGAATAGAGGTTTGTTCGCAATGAAGAAGCCAAACAAGTTTGCACAGTTGATTGTTGTCATTCTGATGGTGTACATTGCAATCAATGGTAAATATTGTTTTGAAATCTATGATATAATATATTTATATAGTTTATTTGAATTTTCTTGTCCCAGATATATTTTAAACAGAGACTTGATGCGCTAACTCTCACTTCCTTTTTCCGTCAGCTCACGAATCACGCTTCAAGTATAGCAGGATGAATTAGCCACTTTAGAAACGAGTGGAGGACTGGGAACGAGTTTTTAGAATTAATCTAATTAAGAAATGAACCCCATCACAAGAAAGAGCATATCGTAAATATTAAGTTTCAGGATTTTGACAAAGTTTGGATAAGTATTAAATGATCTGCAGACATTCACAAACTGTAAAAATTACAAAGAAATGTATGTTTACTGGGGACAGGTGTCCCTAGTAAACATACATTTCTTTGTAATTTTTGCAATTCTTAAATAGCTGCAAATCATTGGATAATAATCCAAACCCTATCAAAATCCTGAAACTTAATATTTACGATATGCTCTTTCTTGTGATGGGGTTCATTTCTTAATTAGATTAATTCTAAAAACTCGTTCCCAGTCCTCCACTCGTTTCTATTTCCTTATAGTATGCAGAGTGTTTGAGTTAAATGCCAATTTCAAAATCTCCGTTTCCTCTTCCCAAATAATCCAATAAGCATAGATTTTATCGCTAAATCTTTGCTTATGTATACAAATTTATCAACAGTAAGCTGTGAGGATTGTTCACAACTTCGTGAATTTGGCTATTGGTACCGTCTTAACTGTGACATTTTGGAATCCCAAGGCTACAGGCAGGTGATCATTTACTGTGCTCTTGAATAAAATAAATGAATATAAATAAAATGATAGATAATAGATATGTTACAAAGAAAGCGTTATACTTTTCTTTTGCAATAGGTATAAATACTATGGACATTTTGGCCATAATCCTGGTCCGTGGGAATTTTTCTATTGCTCTAAATCTAATAATGACGATTACTACGTGGTTGCATGGGACTTTTCTGTGTCAGAACTATCAAGCACCATCATTGCCTGTGTGCGGTACAGTTCCCGAAGCTGTTGTGTTCGAGCTCTAAAAATTGAGCTACAGAAGTGCACAGACCCAAACAGTACTTTTCGTTACTACCGTCTACGATATAAGCTTCTTCCTTGTGGTGAACCTACAAATTTTGCTTTGAGTAAGTCACTGTATTGTCAAAAAAAGTTTTGTGCAAGAATTTGTTTTGAATGATTTCTAAATATATTGTAGGCTACTCTCATTCAGAAAAGGTGTTATTTTCTATACTAATAATGTAGCTGAAGTTGATTAGATTTTATTGGGGAACCAACCAACCAACCAATGCATGCAGCCAACCAACCAACCAACCAACCAACCAACCAACCAACCAACCAACCAACCAACCAACCAACCAACCAACCAACCAACCAATTCAACCAACCAATGCATGCCAGTCTTCCCGTGGTGTTCCCATGTAAAACTGAGCAAGTGTTTGTATGAACAACGCTATGACTTTTTATTGTAATGTATTGCAAGTCGCATATAATGCCTACTTAATATTTTGGTATAGTTTGGGTTAATCATGTTGATTTATGTCTACAGGTAAATGCGACGAGTTTTACTGTTTGAAGGACAATAAAGAGTGCAAAGAAACCGCATCATCGCCGTGTACTACTTCTGACGTCACTATTATTCCTCCTAAAGACGACACAATACATTGTTATCTTCAATAAGTTCAATCCCCAAAGTCTGTATGTACATTCGTTCCAAAACTGTCCATACAACTCGCAGGGCAAAGTGGTATACGATTTACCTTGATTTTACATTGCCGTAATGCATTTACCAAGACTTCCTACAAGCTATAATGCTATGATTCCGCGCGTATTTTAAAGAAACCTATAACAAACACGGTCCGTGCTATAAGACCAACTATTTTTTGCTACTTTAAAGACCAACGTAAACGGTTTTTTTATTTTTCGTCTAATTGCATTTTCGCTCATTCAAAGTCAGCCGCCCCCTAAAACCCGAATGTATATATTGTTGGTTTTACTTTTGATTACCAGCATGATGGAATCTCCACAAAGTAAACTTGAAGTTACATACCAAGATACGTCTCTCTATATGGGTAGGGAAGGTTGAGTGCAACGGTTGGAGGAGCTAGGGGTGGGGCGAATATAATAGAGCAACTCCCCTTCCCTTCCTCTCCCCCCGTGAGTGCCTCTTATCAAGCTATAGAAGACGCTGGTTTTCTGACAAATCCTACTTTGCCTCTGTAATTAGAACCTAAAAGCATTACATAATGTATAGAACCTAAAAATATACCATTAAAAACAACTTTAACCAGGCGTACAAACATGATATGTTTTATGGTTTCTGTACTTAATGGGAGTAATTTACTTCAAGGAACTTGATATATCTGGAGTAGATTCAAACTTTATACACGCAAAGTACAATAGATAAAAAAAGTTAAATATCGCACGAAGCTACCAACCATCATTGCTTAATTTGTTATTCGTTATTGCTTTGCTATTGCTTTATTATCATTTATTTATTTATTTATTTATTTATTTATTTATTTATTTATTTATTTATTTATTTATTTATTTATTTATTTATTTATTTATTTATTTATTTATTTATTTATTTATTTATTTATTTATCTATTTATCTATTTATTTATTTATTTATTTATTTATTTATTTATTTATTTATTTATTTATTTATTTATTTATTTATTTATTTATTTATTTATTTATTTATTTATTTATTTATTTTTATTAAGTTATAAATTTCAGCCAAAGACACACAAGACACACAAACACCCCCCAAAAAACAAAAACAACAACAACAAACACGAAAAAAGGAAAGAATGAAAGAATGAAAGAATGAAGAAAAGAAATTAACGGACCTCGAACCTGGCGCAAGTCCTCATGCTCAGTTGCGTATTTTTCTTTTTTAACTATCTTGGCCTAAACCTGAAGAAAACCTTTATTTATATTTTTGAAATTCTTTTAGTTATTGTTAAAAAATTACTCCTGAGAAAAGTCTTAAAATATTAACTTAAAACATTTCATCTTAATACGTCAACTTGGGTGGGTGATTTCAATTTTGAAATAACGCTGTTACAGAAGGAAATTAAATCTCAATAGAGCGGGTACCGTTCGTTTGGTATTTATTCTCTCTTCTCGTCTAAACTCCAATGTGTGGAGCAAGCTTTTACAATCAGTTATATGTTTATAACTACAAAAATACTAGAATAATTGACAGTGTCTATCATTCACACGTGGGGCTAGTTGTGCTCTAAGATTGGTCTAAAGAAATCATATGACTATTTGACATTGTACGTAGGAGCTTCGTGAAATTCTGGTAAGAAAGCCAGGATTTTGATATGAAGGAAGACTAAGAAAAATGACTAAAGTTATACGTACTTGTGACAAAAGTGAAGGGTCATCCTACTATGTAAAAGGATTAAAGAAATATAAGAAAACTAAGTAAAACCAGGCACGAATGTGGACATAGGGCGGACACACCTTTGGTAAACATTGAGGCGTGGCCTCGCTAAAACCTTATATCACAAGATATCATCATATTATGGTGTACATTTGGATTGCTCGATCGCAGAATCTGCTTCCATATGATCGTGGACGATCGATCACCGACGATCGCGGGATCGCGGAAGCTTGTTTCCATACGGATCGCGGTCGATCGCTGAAAAACATTTGCGATCTTCCGCGATCGTCCGCGATCGTCCGCGATCATATGGAAACCAGGCTTAAGACCTATTCTCCAAAAAGGAGGTGCTAATCTTGCTATGTAATACCTTGGTGCACCTGGCAAACCTGGCGCCCAAGTGTCTACCGTTTTTCCTAATAGGTAAATACATGAAACTACTAAGCCGTTTATGAGAGTTTTCCTAGCTCTTTTAAGGGCTTAAAAGCTCTTAAGTTTCAAACTAATTCTAAAACAATTATTATTGTATACAGTAAACTGTTAATTTTCTCTTCCATAACGCAATTAAGAAGGAAAAAATCTCACGAACACCCAACTGCGCAGAACTTCGAACGTCTCGTCAAATCACAAGGCTGTCTAGATAATACAGAGGGTTTTTTTAGTTTTCAATGTGACCAATAACTCAATGATTTGTATCAATGAGCAAGCAAAACCAAGATCTTGAAGAAGGAAAGCAAATGGCTAGAAGCACTGCACATCGCCTCAAGCAAGAACACTATTTTTAACAGGGACAAATGAATTAGTGAATGCATGAATGAATGAAAGGTTATATCAGAAAGGAAATGATAACTAAAATGGACAAAGACGTCAAACTTACCCGGTGGCAGCAACAAACAAACACACGACAGACACAGTTTAATAGAAAAACAATCAAACAAAAATGATGATTGTGATGAAACGTTACAACATATTAGAAATATGCAAGATTATGTAATCGAATCAGAATTTGTAAGGGCTAATTAATCAAAGGATCGGAAAACAGGAACTCGAATTAAAAAGATCACGAAAGACACGTAACTAATCGAATCTTTGAATAGTAATTTTTAACACAAGTAATAACATGGGGAATATGCCTATTGATAGTTAATTGAGTTAATTGACACACTTTTTTTGTAACAGCTGGGCTAAGACTGTAGAAGGTCGATTAAAGAACCTGAACTCGTTAACATAATTCTTTTACTTCCTTTTTGGTTTTCTTGTAATTTCTTTACTGTCCTTTCCTTTATCTTCTCTCTGATTTCCTTTTTGTAATCTTTTCTCTTTTTTTTATCTATTTTTCTGATTTTCATTGAATGTTTTTCTCATTTTATTATATCTTATTATTTCGTTTCTATTTCAGCTTATATTGTTGTTTTTTCTGTTATTTGCTAAGGATAATTAAGCTCACAAAGCCATTAAGTTGAGAGCCACTTGAACACTGCTATCAACAATTAGTTCTTCCTATTCCAAGCAGCTGCGCTCTTTAATGGAATATTATTGTAAATTTTACATTACGATAACACTTGAACCATGAACACTTCAAGTGTTTTTCATGTTATTATTTTCTAATCTTTCTACATCTAAAATTTCCAAACCAGTGGCTCAAGGAATGCATTTTTTAAAAAATAGTGACCAAAAACCTAGTCTAAGTGTTCACGGTTTGAGTGTCCTAGCTTACTGTAATCTTTGAGCAAAATCAACCATTGCTATTGTTCAGTGTTGTTGTTGTTGTTGTCAAGATACGACAGAATTAACATTAATTTGCATATTACATATACGTAGGTGGAACCGTTAGAATTAAAGATCTCCATTAAACTAAAAGAAGCTGCTAATAGCTCTTGTCATACAAAGCGTATGAGGTTTTTGACAAGATTTGTTCAGTTGAAAATGTCTAAGCTTCTGTTCTTACGGTTTGTATATCTGTGTGTTTGTATGTTGCTGTCTTCACAAACGGATGAACGCATTGTAACTGAAAACAAGAAAAGCAATTTTTCCTTCAAAAGTAATGGTACAATCGGTAAGGACTTCGTTGAACTCAAAGCAGGTAATATTGCTATCTAGTTGAATTTTTTTAACCACGCCCTGAATAACAAAACCCTAAACTTGTTAGCACAGACCTGAAAATATATTCAGCAAACTACACAGTATCAAATACATTCAACATATTACGCAGTTTCTATTCAAAAATATACGTTTTTAGTGCCGTAAAACCCGTAAAAATCCAAAGCCGCTAGCTTTGTTAACCTCAGATAGTTATTATAACTGAATTGACAAATTTTAACGAGAAAAATTGTTTGTTCCGTAGTTAAATTACAACTCCGGGCAAAAGCCGCATCAAGACCTTTCGTTTAATGTTGGTTTGTTATTTGTAGGGGAAGGAATATGTAAGAGATATTGATTTTAATTAGCTTTAAAAGAACTAAGTAGAACAAATATTTAATTACAAATCATTAGTATAGTCTGAAAGTTATATCACCTAAAATTCTTTGCAAAAAGTGCAGTTCAATTTATAATATTTGCTCCAGTCAGGACTTATTTAACTAGATTACCTGACGGACGTGTTCAATACACACCTATTTCACAAAAGGTTGTCGTACGAGAGGCCTGAAGCCCACGCCCTAGACCGAAAAGGAGTATGGGTAGTAGCAAAACTTCACTTTCTTTTCTGCTTTGGTATTGACTGTAGCATCAGTAAGTGAGCAAGCTGAATTTGATGAAATGTGTGGGATTTTTTGTGGTTTTACAAACCTTAGTAATTAGAAATTCGTCAAACCAAGCAGCACATCAGTAAAACCAGTACAATTACATCAGTCACCCCCAACCCCATCCCAGCCCATGCCTCTTTATGTCCCCATCCCCGGCTTCTATGATTATTCATCGCCAGAAATTCCGGTCGTATCGCGGGTGCAATAGATCAGCGGATTTCGTCACGAGTAAAACAAAATGGCGTTGTTTTTTGCAAAAAATTGCCTGAGGAAAAGATATATTCGCGGATATAGTTTCTGAAACTTAAATTCTTACAAAAGCCCAAGTCAATCTATTAAGTCCTACACCTCCCAGAACTATCAGAATACAAATTATATTCAAAACTTAAAATCTTACCTTTCCTTTTTGATCATTTTCATACGAGGAATAATCACAAACTTCCCCATACATCATTTTATAGCGAGCGTAAATCCGAATATTTCAAGGATGATCATCTTTGACCAGTTATCACAACCAAAATTGCCCAAATAGATTTGCACAGTAGACATCATCATCTTTCCTCTAAAACAAATTCATCAGCTGGTCCTCTATGATAAACCTTTCCTTTTCGCTTTTAAATTTGTTCCTTTTGCGTTTTTATTGCCAAACTGCGAAAATACACATATTAAAAGGGTCATATCTCGTAGTTAGATTCACAAAATATGGTGGTTATACATCACCAATATTAAATTTGAAGCAAATAGGTGAAATCTTTATGCGTTCATTTTCACTTCCAAAACGCTTCAAGCTGAGTATTTTTTTCGTTGATTTGTATGCGTTCATTGAAGCGTCAAAGTTTATTCATATATGTATTTATTAATTAATTCAAAAACGATGTCCATAATTCCTGGCCATGTTGAAAATCAGACAATGTCATTCTTTTTTTATTGATTCAGGTAATAGAAATGACACCAAAATGCATGGCACTATACCTGTCTCACGCATTTACGGCCATGCAACCGTATCAGTCAGACTATGGCCAGAATGCAGAAAACCTAAAGTTTATGACAGCTCTACGAATAAATGCAGAAAAACACTAACCCAAGAAGATGTGCAAAGAAACCAAAACACTACAACCGAATTAATTATACAAACCCAATATAAGACTCTGCATATCAACGTAAGCTCTCCCAAAGCCCATCAAAGCCGAAAGATATTTGTTTGTGTTCTTCAGTATCCCATTACCAACTGTTCAGGACAGTGGGCTTTAGTTCATGAGGGCGATTTCAAAGTTTCCGTTCAAAACAACTCCCTATTCATAAACGACTCCTTAGTTCATCTTTGTGATTTGTCAAGATACGTTTGGAAAAATGACAGTTTTTGTACAAATTCCTCTGAAGTGCAGATCATAGGGACAGCTACTAATTGCCAAGGGAAGTTCGCATTGATGGAAGAAGGAGAATTCACAATTTTATCAAATGGAACTGTATTTGTAAATGCTTCACGACGACTTTATGACCCATCCAAATACATTTGGCAAAACCATAGTCTATACATTTGCGACAACTTTACGAAAATAGATTCTACTGGCGAGCCATTATCATACCACGAGAAAGTGTTGTCCATCTTGACAAAGGCATGCATGGGGATATCCATTGTAGCCCTGGTCTTTGTTCTCGTGACCTATTCCTTGTTCAGTGAGCTACGTACACCACCAGGCATTAACGTGATGAATCTCAGCCTCTCCATCCTGCTTCAACAACTCCTGTGGGTCATTGGAAGTGACAAGACAGAAATACCAATCGCTTGTACAGTCATAGCTGTACTTCTTCACTACTTTTTCCTGGCGTCTTTCATGTGGACGTCCATCATCGCATTTGACACTTGGAGAGTTTTCAGTGCATCTGGACGAAGGTCAGCGGTCACCACGAAGCATACGAAACTCTCAAAGAGCATGAAGTTTGCTGTCATTGCCTGGCTGTCCGTCATGATGTTCGTGGCTATCTGCATAGCTATTGACCAATCAGGTACCATGCCGATAGGATATGGATCACGCGACGCCTGCTGGATTGCTGACAACAGGGCTAATATATACGTTTTTGCTACACCTGCCGGTCTCGTTATGATTTTTAATGTTATCTTCTTCTCCATGACGTTAAAAACCATCAGAAGTACTCGCGACCAAACCAGGCTTGTCATGGCTCAAAAAGATAAATGGCACGAGTTTGGTATCTACGTCAGAATTGGAACCCTGATGGGCTTCACTTGGATCTTTTGTTTCCTTCTCCCTTTTGGTTGGGTGTCTATCTCGTACATCTTTGTAGTCCTTAACTGTCTACAGGGTGTGTACATTGCCATTGCCTTTGCCCTTAGTGGACGTGCAAGAAAGCTGTATAGAGATATGATCAAAGGAGAGCATCCAGCCTTCAAAGAACATGGAGTGAGCAATACGCAAGTTAGAGAAGAAGCAATGATCCCCAAGACGCTTGTCACTTCGACCGACATAAAATCTCTGGGTGATGTACTCAAACCTTCAAACCAGGAAAGCAACGTTTAAGACATTCAGTGATGTTATATGATTGACGAACCATTATAACTATCTCTAAAATAACTTCACCAGCACCAAACAAAACTATAAAACAATGAAAGTCTTCATAACTGACTAAATAGGTACTAAAGATTGTAATGTCAGCCAAAGAGACCATAATGCTAAGATAGCCAAACTGGTAGTGATGTCTGCACGATGTGCTTGGCGCTTAAGTATTTTAGTTAAAGGCAACTGACACCATCGCGCGAGCAAACAATGTAATTTGATTGCCGGAGCATAAACGGTTGGTATTTGCGCGTAAAATTAAAATCAAATTCCACTGTATGAGCGCCTTGCACGCGCGATATATAAGAAACGTTGCGGATCAACATGAAAATATTTAAACGGCAGCCATCAGATTCCTCACGTTTATCTCCCTTGTCAATCGACTGCTAGTCATAAGGAGGGAATTTCTTTACAGGTTTAGTTCCAACCGACGAAATGTTTATATATAGAACCTTTATATATATATTGCAACATTTTCTTTATTTCAGTAACGTTCTTGTCTTTGTCTTTGTCAAGGTTCATATACACTAAAAAAGCAGAATTGGAGTAACAAGGTTAAATTAGATTTGACTTGCACTTTGACTCAAAGGAAAATAGTTTTAGCTTGATTTAGTGGAGAATTCGAGTTAACCAGTAGAGGGATTTCATGGCAGCAATGTTTGTGGTAAAAACAATAGACCTTTTCTCCCATGAGAAATGAAATTTTTTGTCATTCAAAAACTTTCTATTGTACTTGCCCACAAACATGGCTGCCATAAAATTAAATCCCTCTATAGTCATATATTTCTGGCATTTCAACCATTAGAACAATATTACATGAAGCTAAATATGGTTGTCGGATGGATAATCTTTCAACGATTGATATTGCAAAGACAATTAAGAGGTACCTTCCCAAAATATAATCACAAGTTCAACTATCTCGTCATAAAATCATTCAATAAATGAACACAGATGCCTTTATTAGAATTTGAGCTAAAACTGCTTAAAACAATCGGTATAAACCATAAACGTATCAAAACTAGGAAAAGCGTAGCATAAGGTAATATGTATATATATCTGTTTAAAAAAACGTTGACGTTGGTCAATCAGACGAAATATAAATAAATTGCGTTTGACTAAAATACAAAAAACCCACAATTGTAATTCAAGAATCATAACATATATTCCCATATATTACAACAAACTGCATCATATATTAAAATTCGCAGCTAGTTTCAGATTCAGATGTCAGATTCAGATTTGCGACCGTCGTCAACGTTTTTGAAATAGTTAATATAAAATAGTGCGTTAAGATGTATATAGTTTAATCTGGTTCTCGATTCTTTGTTGTAAGTTTTTTTTTTTTGTCGTTTGGTAAAAGATTCTTCTCTGTATTCTTTATAATAAAGTTAATGTTCACTTGTTAATTATTGATACGTTGGTAGAACAGTCATTGAGTGAAAACTGTAGTATCATTGCCAAGCAAATTGTAGCGAAAATCGTTGCATCGCGACCCATATCTTTTCCAAATTTGGTTAGCTTTTTGAGCTTATGTGATCGTTTAGTCATTTATTGATTGATGGATCAGAAAAGCCAACATTCTAAGCGAGGTTGAAAAAATACAGTCGCGGTGATGCAGCGAATTTTCGCAGTAATATGACTTTAAGTTATGCTTACTAATTATTGATTGGGCTCTATAAATTCCAAATGGAAGTCACATTTACTTCTGAATAGATCAATTGATGGGATACGTTTTAACAAGGCTGCTAGATAATGAATGATTTATTGAAGGGTCCTATTATTACAAAGTTTTTTGCACTGGAGGCTATTCTTTGCTTAAGGGACGGTCAGCACAGAGGAGTCTAGTCCAGACCCAGGCCTCTTTTTACCCTGCTCCGCTTCGGTAAAACAGAGTCCAGAAGAACTTGCATGCGCATGCGTTACATGAATCAATCAGACACCGTAAAATTTTGGTGTGACTTGGTTACAAAGCTCTCGTTGAAATTTATCTGAATTAAATCAGCTATATAGGGCTCATTTTGAAAACGAATTCATCGAAGCAGTTAAGTATGTCTTCACTTGTACGAAGCACAAGTTTTTACCCAAATTGGAGCAAATCCAAGCCCTGTGTGACTTATCAAAAGGCCTTGTAACCAGGTCACACCAAAATTTTACGGTGTCTGATTGGTTCATGTAACGCATGCGCATGCAAGTTCTTCTGGACTCTGTTTTACCGAAGCGGAGCGGGGTAAAAAGAGGCCTGGGTCTGGACTAAGAGGAGTCTCGCCGGGAAACGCTTTAGCCGGATAGCGAACCATCAAGAAACGACCGAAACCGACACAGACTTGAAAACAGAAAGCTGAGATGAAAACTGTAAACTATAAGGTAAGTCATCAAGTTGTTGTTGATGACGGTAATGGTTTTCTATATGGTAGAGGCTATTTCGCGAGCCAAAACTAAAACAAACAAACAAACAAACAAACAAACAAACAAACAAACAAACAAACAAACAAACAAACAAACAAACAAAACAAAAACGTAAATACTCACGCTGCTTTATCGACTTCAACTGTTTTTTCAATTTCTTTGGTCAGAAAGCCTTTTGACAGTTGAAAGGCATTCTTTGACTTTTAATCAAAAATTAACAAACAAAAAGGAATAAAAAACAAAGTGAAAAATGCTGAACCACTTTTCTTTATACTTCCTTTATACTTCCATTATTCTTCAACTTATTATTCTTCAACTTATTCTGTAACGTCTGACCGAGACATAGACTAAGGTTCCCCTCGATCCCTAGGCTAGTTAGTATAACTGAACTCGGTGTTAACTCAGTAGAGTAACTACGGATAATCCAACTAAAATATTATGACGTTGGTTATGACAAGAATTTAGAGATGCGTTTAACTACTTTTGTGGCAAAACTGAAATCTTGCAGTTTGCTTGAACAAATAGGCCATGACTCTTGACTTGAAACTCAATTTTATCGGGAAAGAAGTCAGTAATTGCCTTTGTGCAGAACTTGTGATATATAACTTCTAGAAAAACTCTAAACGTATCTCAAAGTACGCGCTAGAGATATAGAATGTGTATGAAAACTTTTGAAAAGAACCCCAATGTAGAGGGTCTAGATCTCAATGGGGTGGTGGCTATTACGGTTAACGGTTATTATTTTGGCTTTTTTACGATTACGGTTAAAGTGGGTACCCGGTTGATAACTAATTTCCATTGTTCTTGATGCTTAAAAATTAATTTTCATTGTTTAGAACGCTGGAAAAGCTATTACGGTTTTATTACGGTGAACGGTTAATTTT
>JALIZF010001173.1:142500-178218 GCA_029948255.1 Telmatactis stephensoni
GGCGATGTGCAAGTGAACAAATGGGGATGCTTTGGGCTTACTGACGGTGGTCGACTGGGAATACTCCCTTTTATGATGGATGCTCCAACGAAACACGGAATTCTATTTTGGCAAGGGGGGTTTCCTTCTCTTTCATGTGACGACAATTATAATTCCCCAAAGGCTTTAAATGCTAAGGATACCTGGCGTATATCTGTACGTTAATTTCTGAAAAGGTTTTTGGTTCGATTGGTTGTTGTTGATGGTGTTAAACTGTCGTTAGTGGTGCTGTTGCCGTTGGTTGTGGAGTGTTGTAATTTCGATTCTTTCCGTGATTTATTCCAATGAATTTTAATCAGTATACGAAGATACTTGATACAAAGATGAACATATAATAGATAGATTTTTTCACAATTTCAAAATTAGACAATTTCTTGAACTTGGCCTTAGTCAAAATCAAAATTAGTTCCTCTTGCACGTGCAAGATAAAATCGTGCGCGGTAAAGTGTGCAATGTAAACTTTCAGGATTACCTTCATATAACCTGCGTCACATCCGAACGAACTCTCGTTTAGTCTGTATACGCAACAGCGACACTAATCGTACCCTGACGTTCCTTCTGATTTCGAAAAGACGCTGGTGACTCAACTATAACGTTGCTTGCCATTGGATACTCGCAACCAGTTGACCACATCATAATATGGATCCCACCAATATCCAATGAGATCGATGCAACGTAATAATGACGTTCACGATTTAGCCAATCACAAGCTTTTCTTTAAAATTAGAAAGATCTTTGTGAGTCTTGACCCAATTCATGTCGCTGATGGCAGAGGGAATAAATCAGAGTTTTTATGAGGCAGGTTAAGTTCATAGAACACTTTTCATATTAGTTTTGAACGGGACACCGCCGTGCTTTTTGAATTTGAATTTTGAACGAAAGCAAAACTTCAGGTAAATCATGATTTTCCTTCATTATTATCATTATTACTTTTTTACGTATGAGTATGAGTAAGGAACTGGGTAATATCGGGCTGCAGTGTAGGGATAAAGCAGATTCCATTGCACACAGAATATGACGTGACCAATTGCAAGTTACTTTTTTATCTCTTAATCATCACAGACTCAGCCGTTTGAAAGTTGGTCGACACTAGCCCAGGTTTAAAATTTATGGTTTTCTTTAGATTGGCCAATCGGCTTTCGAACAACAAGTATCGTTTAACTCTATTTTGAAAACTAGTACTTTTGGAATATGCGATTAAACAACCCAAAGTTTCATTGTAGCATAAATAGAAAATATAAACTTACGTAATAGAGCAACATATTAATTTTGCATAAGCAAACTGAGCGCTTAAGTAATGATCCTTATCACAATTTTGAGACTTTCATACCGGAATGTATCATGCACTTATGGAAAACAAGTTTTTGAAGTAAAATGTATTGAAACTCGTTTCTTAAAAGAGTTTTTTTAGTCCCGCATCCAAAACCGTGTTTCGTCTCACTTTGAAATAGCTGTCTCACTTTGAACTGAAAGTCGTCGCACTTTAAAACAATGTAAATACTTTGGATAAAATGACTTTCCCAGATAAATGGATAACTAGTACCAATTAACTGACAGTATAGCAATGTTCACTGTTTACAAACAATGATGTTATTCAAGAAATCTTTTGTCATTCTAATTTGCCATCCATGAAAACAACCGATTTGTTTGGCACATTAGGTCATCTTATTCAATTTTATTCTTTCATTCTTATTCAGCTGCATCCCATCTCAACAGTTACTCTCCAGAACGTCGACCCCTACGTTAAATCAAGCTAGGGGCCCTTAATGGACTCTTGTTCAAGCCTGCATGATCAGTTATAATTGAAAATACTGTCAGGTTTTCATTTCATTCAGTACACCAGGTTAATTGGGTGTCGTGACCTGGGCCATTTATCGACAGGTGCGAATTATCCATTTATTTGATCAGACAGTCATTTTATCGTAAGTATTTATATTAGAGACCTTAAAATTACGGCAAAACGCTAACAAATAACTGAATTAACGGCATGCATAAATTGACTTTGATTTTGACTTTATAATCTACTTTTATCCTTAAATTAGCCCAACAAGCAAATAAAGAACAAATCTGTTAATGACAAAAAATACCAATAGACGGCTAAAGTCAGTTGCCGTTTGACGGTTGCCGTTTGCCGTAAACTGGTCAATCTCAAGCTCTCTAATAGAGCAAAGAGCGACGGTGGCTATTTCAATTTGCGACAGTTACTTCAAATTGCGACTACTTTACTTCTCAAGCTCATGAATAGTAATGACCTTTAAAGCCAACCAACTGATTGTTTTATTTGATCACGTGGATAGATTCGGAAACCCAGTGAAACACATGTAGTGTTTCAAACTTTTCCTACAGCTCTGATTCAATTACGCTTGTTCCCTAGAATTGCCTTGAAATACTAACTTTAGTGACACTTAGAACTATTTATTTATTTATAAATTTTCTATCCAGTCCCGAAATCATGTACTATAAGTAGCGAATTTTGGCGAATACATCTTTCGATAAATAATTTTGAGATTCGAACCCCAAATCTTCTGCACTCCTAAACCCACCTTTAGCCTCTAATCCACTGAGTTAACCGTTGGAAATCTTTCAACCCAAAAACGTTTTGTCGTTATGATGAAGTTCGTTAAGTAACATTACTGTGAATAGAATTGAAAGGCAATTTAGTGTTTAAGATTTTCAACGAGATTTCATGGGCCTATGCCAAAAAGGAGTTCGTCACAGCAACCATTTTATCTAGTCTCATGACACTAGCGAAAACGTCTGCGCATACTCGTAGTCACGTCTTCGCGCTTTTGTAAACTTTTTGTAAACGCTTTTACGCTTGCCTTCAGCAATTGTTTTCACAAACAGTCAAAACTTAAGGCCAGTTCTTGAAACTTATTAAGTATTCACATAAATATATAATAAATAAATAAATTTGGGGTAGCTCATCGCCCTTCCTTGCAGCCAAGTGCTGAATTACGAAGGACGCAACTCAACGTGATCGAGTCGAAGGTATACAAGGGCGCTTTCATTTCGAGACAGTTGCACATTTACACATTTACATTCAAATTTACATACACATACACGTAGCAGCCACCATACGACCCATGTCTGATCACGGAGCACAGCTTAAATCAAAACTAGTTCGTTTTTTCTGAGGGAGGAGAACCCGGAGTACCTGGAGAAAAACCCTCGAAGCAAGGGAGAGAACGGACAAGAAACTCAAGCCACATGTGATGCCCCGTCCGGGAATCGAACTTGGGACCACAGAGGTGACAGACCGGCGCTCTCACCGCTTGGCCCGCACCCTTGCTTCCCTAAAACATAATGTCACATAATGTCTTCATTAATACATGCAATATCTTTGTCTCAAAAGTATGCAAAAAATTTTTTATGTATACACCAAGAACACGAGCATTTCATTTCAAGCTAAAACCCATACAGTTCTCTAGTAAACATCGTAATATGCACGCATGCGCAGACGTTTTTCACTAGTGTCTAGTCTCACACGTTTAAGATTCCTTCTGGGAATTCGTTTGAGAAGTAATTCATTAAACTGTTAAATAATTGGTCATTAAATATTCACTCATTAGAGAAGCCAAACAAGAGATTTCAAACACTCGAAAACAATAAAAGCACTCGGCCTATTATGATAATTGGTCAATGACATTTGCAATTACACAAACAAGAACAAGAATATGAGAAATTAAATGTAATGTTAATGTATCTTTAAGGACAACTTTAGAGTTTTATCACGAGTTGATCTATAAAGGAGAAAAATGATTAAAAATAAAGTTGTAACCATTGCAATATTGTTGTCTGTTATTCTGATTTGGTCTGAAAAATTGTCTTTTTGAAATTCCCCCTTCCACAGTAATAATAAATGACAAGGGTGGAGACTTCACCTCGAAAAGCTCTTAAAAAAGCATTCAAACGGCTTCATGGCAAAATATTTGTTAGGAAATACTTGCCGAATCGATTGACCGACTTCGTGCCCAGGTGCATTTCCGGTATCAGTCAAGTTATAAAGAATTGACCGGGAAGCTGTATATAAGAAAATAAATAAATAAATAAATAAACAAAATGTTCAAATCCCTACCCGGATTATGTATCTGTAATGTTTAAGCTTTAATTTGGTATATATTGGTGTGATATATTTGTATGATATTGGTATGATATATATTTTATCAGTCAGTTAAAAGAAACCCTCCGTCACTTTGACGATATGTTTGGAGCACTATCATTTGGTACATTTACTGTATTTTTACATTTACTGTATTTTTCCAACTTTGAGCCCATGGTCTAATTCCATTTTGTGCGGTAAATCAATTGATTCATGCGCTAACGAGAAAAACTCCACGATGTTTTGAATAGATGAATGAGGTACAAAGATTTTGGTGTATTTTTTGATAGAAAAGTTTTTCTGTAGACTATGAGGATTCCGTGCCGTTAGCTCAGCTTGTATAGAGGTTAAAGGCGGTATAGGTATGTATAGAAGGCCTCGGATAATTCGAATCCCACTGTTGTCGATCTAAAGATTTCTTGATGAGCATGCAGTCTTGCATAATATGTGCTTCCCCTGATTTCAAGACGGTGCACGTGATCTTAATGGTGGCTTTCATTGCAATATGAGATCATGAATTATTAATGTTGTTGTGTAAGACATACCCTGATCCTTGAGAAGCAACGCAAAGGCACTGAACTTGGAATGAGAATTTTGAACGAGATTAAATGTGAAAACAAAACTTCAGGTAAATGATTTTCTTTTATCATTATCTTATTATCATTATTATCCTAGTACTAATTGTATAATAGTAATAGCCCGGGTAATATCGGGCTTGCAATGTAGGGATAAAGCAGATTCCATTGCATACAGAATGACGTGACAAATTGCAAGTACTATCCCTTGCCTCAAAAGGGCTCAATTCGAAAGTGGGTCGATGCTAACCCAGATTTAAAATGGGTTTCTTTAGGATTAACTTTGGTTAGCGCTAACAAGCTTTCGAACAACTATGGCCCAGTTTATATGAGTTTAATAAGCTTTTTAGTATCGTTTAACTGTTTTTTTTACTACTATATACTTTTGGTATATGCGATTAAACAAAGTTTCTTGTTCGAGGCATACATAGAAAATTTAACGTATTTGCAAAAATGTTTCCATGCAGACACATCTAACTTGGTAAAATATCTTTACACAGCATGCAAGCTGACGTTTGAAGTTTAAAATATTCAGACGGTATCACAAAATATGTCAAACAAAACAAAATAACTGATGTATTATCATTTTAAGCCAAAGGACGTTAATAATAATTAATGCAGCGCTTTCTGCACGAGAAAACGGCCGGTAATAGGAAAGTTTAAAAATATACAAGGCTTTAGAGAGACAATGGAAGGGTAAAGCGGTAGGTCTAAAAGATCCTCCTGGATTGCCATTGTTTTTTGTCACAGTGTCAGCGAAAACTTTTAGGTCGAGATGTAGACTACGTGATTGGTTGACGCACAACGCACTATCGGTGGCTCCGCCATAACTAAAACCTTTTTTCCTTTCTTTTATTAAGAAAGCACATGCAATTATTTTCAGGTGGATATACGTTAGTTAATTGGCTTAATTATCTAACGAACTAAATTTTTTTCGTTATGTTTGTAGTAGTAGGGCTAAGAATCAAATAAAGCAGACATATATACTGGTATTACTCAGTTCGTCTGTTATGAATTATTTATTACACGAAGAAACTTTAATTTTCTGCAAACATTAATAAAATGGAGGCTTACAATTTGGCTCAGGTTTTGGCTGTTTTTGTAAAGTCACTCATTCGCCGTAAATCTGTTCTTTATTTTGACAATACTGATTTTTGACCTAAAAAGAAAAACTATGGCCGTATTGATGGGGTGGTTCGTAATACGGAGCTCGCCTAATTTATGTTTGTAATATATACAAATTAAAAAATGTTACATCTCCGCTCCAGCTAGTAAATATAAAACAGTTCACCGTATCCATGGTTTCAAATGAAAATCAGATTACGCAGCTAGCAAATGAGAATTAAATTTAGATGAGTGTGATTTCGAATAAATCGCGAAATCATCGACTACACAGTGCGATACATTCAAAATCGGTCTTTGAATTCAAGTTTATTAGCTTTGGTGTTAGCCTCCTCCGCAGGCGTCTTCATAATCTAAGAATTAAGAATTTGAATTTGTACGTATCTTGGGTTTCCTGTGTTGCTGGTAGAGAGGTACTAGGCGCTAGATAGGTTTTAGAAGAGTGGTAGTGTGTAGTTCATTAGTATCAGTAGTCGTTTTTCGGGAGCTCGTGAAATAGAAATCTCAGTTGTTGATTATTAATTTTCATCTCACCCTAAGACCCCGCCAACGCAAGTTGATGAAAGATTTTATTTCCGTTTCGTTTGACTGCTTCCGTCGACTTGTGGCTAATATGAGCCCGCGATTTACACGACAGGTACGCGGACCAATTATTTTGGATACGGCGACGTGTGCCTTCTAAGGCCATTAAAACTAAGAACAGACTAAAATGAGTTTTCATGAAATTTCAAAAAAGTCTTTTCAATTAGCCCCTCGTTTCTCTCTTAGGAAATTTAACATATAGTTTTACGACTAAGTTGGTTCACTGGCTGTGAGCCACCTTAAAAATAAAAGTAGAGAACCTGCAGATGCTTGTGAACGATCCGACTAATGACAAAGAGATCAACAGTGTGCAATGCAATTTGAATTCAGATATTGTCCGAATTTTTTAATTATCCGTGACGCGTGAAAAGACCAAATATTTTTGCGTGATTTCATTTTGCAAAGGTGTATAGGGGACCCTGAGTGAGATGCTATCAGTAAGGCCTAGGACTGGTTCACACTAGCCCGGTTCACATAAGCGCAAGCAACATACGTAGACTCGGGCCATGTTTAGACTAGAGTTCTAAGTTAGGTAGTGTTCGTTCAATTTTAACAACGACTGCTAATTATTTAGCATTCTTTTACGTGTTTTACTTAGGTTGAACCTCCGTCACACACACTCAAGTCTAAACACGGTCTCAGTATCGCATTAAAAACAGCACTGCTAATGAGCAGCACATCCCAGAAACTACGCGTTATATCAGAGTTGATTATTTTTGACATATAGATATTATCGTTTATTTTGCAGACTACCAAATCAAAATTGGTAAACCTTGAATGATGCTGATGTTGATAGCGATTCTGTTTCCTTGGAGACTTGCCACAGCTCAAAGTTGCAACTCGCCTCATTTCCAGCATTCTCAAGACAATTACAAACTTCAAGGCCATTTATTGAAACGTGTTTCCATAGCAACATACTTCCTTTGTGTACAAGAATGTGACCTGCACGAAAAGTGTCACAGCATTAACTTTTACAAAGACAAAGAGATTTGTGAGGTAAACGACGCTAATCACTTGTCCAACCCTGAAAGTCTCGTCTTCACACAGGGCTCTCAATACTTGAACTACTTTTTACGTCCTGTTGCAAAATGCAGTAACAATAATTGCAAGAAACCATTTGTGTGTAAAATGCTTGGTGATGGAATCAACTTCGAATGCCTTGCAGTTGAAGGTGCTTAATATTATATAAAGAAAATGCTTTCATTCATTCATTCATTCATTCATTCATTGATCCATTCATATGTATTCAATCACATTCATTCACTCATTTATCTATTTATTTATTTATTCATTCATTCATTCGATTCATTCGTCTTTTCATTCATTTCTTCATATCTTTTCCATCCTTTTTTCTTGTGTTTTTCGTTATTTGTTATATTTTATCTCCATCGCAGCTTTTTTTCATCAAATTTTTTTATCTCAATTCATCAGAATGAACAACTAAAACTTAAAAAGATAAAGGCAAACAACCAAAGAGATGGCGCGCAAAACACAACACAACTCAAAACATAACAAAATAAGAAAAAGACTTCATAATTAAGTTTTGCACAATGAGCTTTTATCAGGTATTTTTAAATTCGCAAAACAGAAAAAGAATTACCTTAGCTGGAAAGAGCATGTTAAAATTAGCAAGACAGTGAAGTTTGAAGGAATTCAATCCAAAACTCGCGAGAATATGAATTTTGAAAAGTGTGAATCGAATTTGTAAGAAAACCTTTGCTGGTAGGCATCTCTTGCCTACCAGCGAATGTTTTCATACAAAATTTCGATTTCGGAAAATTCATATCTTCGTGAGTTTGAAAGTTACTTCATTCAAACTTCACAGTTTTACTAATTTTGACGTGTTCTTTCCAGCTATGGTAATTAAATTTCTGTACTGTGACTTTTGGAATTACATGATAAAAGCTCATTAAAAATATGGTGGTACGTTTAGACAGAAATGCATTTATTCTTAAAGTTTTTCTTTGGATTTTCAGTCCTGCACTTCCCACAGAAAAATGTCAAAAATAAAGTTCTTGTTGAGAATACATTTGAAAGCTTGAATGCTTTTACAGTGGCTTTGTGGGTACAGGCTGATCCTAGTACCAAGAAACATACTCTGTTTAGCTATGCCACAAGAAGTTCTTACAATGAAATCAATCTTTATCTTGCCTCCACTGCAACCTGGTTCGCATTGGGAAATTCCTGGAAAACGTGAGTTATACTGCTTGTATAATGCTACAATCATTCCAATGATTCACTCCATACAATAAATAGAAAATAGCCGGCATTTGAAGGGGAAAATGTGACTTATGACGTCATTGAATTGGAAAATAGAAAATACTAGGTGGCGAGTTTAGGTTGTCTTCCCTAAAAAGTAACATAAATATATACCTCATTATGAGCTTCAGAAATTCACGTTTGGAATGGTTGGCTCTCGGTTTTGATGATGGAGATATTGACTAAAAAGTGATTTGATCATTTGGTCAAATGACCTGTTTTATACTCTCTTTAAGGAAGAGCGATAGTCATCCATTCCAAACGTGAAATTCTCATGCTTCCTTGGACTGTAATTTAGGTATTTGCTATTGTATATCAATTAAACTCGCCACCTAGTATTTACTTACATTTATGGTTGTTATTACATTTATGGGTGACACAGCCATGCACCTAGTATTGAAAAGACTGATTTGTTACATTTTCTACTACTAACTGATCACGTGACCACTCTTGCACAAATAGTTTGAGTTAAGGCACCCAAGAAACACAAATTCTATTGATGTGCCAAATTCCAAGTTGTTTGGATATGTGTGTAGGCTAATACTAAAAATCGACATGCTTTAGTTTAAGAATTTCCTGATGACCAAAGCCTATATATGTTTGAGAACTGAAACAAACAAATACAAAAGCTGATAAGGTCTAACCCCATCTGCACGGTATATAGTCAATTGAACAAAGGCTGTCGGGTCTAAAAACATAGTGCTTGGGATGTCAATAATAATATTCTGATTTATTCATTTACGCTTTGCTTTCGATGCAAAATGTCAAAAGCGTGTTCAGGACCTGGGTTGGCGGACCGTTTGTCTTAGATTCATTGGTTGCAGCTTAAAGGCTGTGTTACACGAGACGATTTTTAACGACGATTTTCAGCGCAACGGCGTTGCGCTAAAAATCTTTCCGTGTAACATGGCACTTGGGACGATTTTCCATGCAATTTTCAATGCGCGCGGCAACGCGTTGCGAGTTTTTGAATCCAAGTCAAAAACTCGCAACGCAAAATGACGAATTTCACTCAAGTTGTGTTGTGTAATATGTCCAACGACGATTTTTAGCGCAATGCCTTCCCAGAATTCCATTTGTTTTTACCTTGAAATCGAGACTACGGACTGGGCACTAGCCTATGCATCGTTGCGCGACAAATCGTCCCGTGTAACATGCTCGTTGCTGTCTCATTTCGAATCACAGTTGCGCTAAAAGTTGTCTCGTGTAACATGTATTGCAAGTTGTTGCAGCGGGAAATCGTCGTTAAAAATCGTCTCGTGTAACACCGCCTTAATTAAATGAATAAATCAGAATATAATTATTGACATCCCATGCACCATTTCGGTCTCAGCTTCTATGTTTTTAGACCCGAAAACGTTTCTTCAATTGCCTATAAATGGAAACCTTAAGCAGCCACGACGACGACGAAAGGGAAGACGGGACGTAAAAAATGCATGGTTTGAATGAAATACTCAGTGCTATTTTTTGCTCATTAATTTTCAATTGCCGTTCACACACTCTAAGTTTTGAAACGAACGACAATGAAGAGAAGAGAAACTTTGCGTCCGAACGTAAAAATAAACTGATATGCGTCCTCAATTTCCCACGTCCTCTACAGAGCGTGAAGTCTTGACTTTTCACTTTGTAGGCTTGCAGAATACTGTAATTTCTGACTGTTCGACACAATCAATCTTTTATTCAACAATGTGTGGTATTCGTGTAGATTCTAAAGCAAGTAAAGATCAGGGAAATATTCATTTTTGCTTTGTCTATTTTCTTAGTAAGTCAGGCAAGAGAATCGATGACGGTCAATGGCACCATCTCTGCTTGACCTGGGAAACCACCCAAGGCAATTACAAGTTTTACATCGATGGAGTTTTAACCCATGAAGGCCAGACCCATACAGGGAATGTCATTACTAAGGGTGCGCTTGTACTTGGACAAGATCAAGATCGCTACAAGGGAGGATATGAAGCAGAACAAGCCCTTAAAGGAAACTTGACCAGCGTTAACATGTGGGACAAGGTCCTTACAGCACAAGAGATTTCTGACCTGGCTAAATCATGCACGGCAGGGGAGGGGAACGTCGTCAAGTGGGCTGATCTCAAGGACAAAGGAGAGGGAGATGTCAAGCTGATTCGTAGTGGTTCCTGTACTAAATAGTTTATTTTTTTCATTTCATTACCCCACATGCATGCTTTTCTACGTCAATATCAGTCTCTACATAGTGTGGATCTGGTTTTAAACCTCACGGCTTTTATTGATCGCTGTTTTAGAAACCTACAAAGTTAACCGTTATGCCTCGTAGGCCATTGTAAACAAAGCAAAAATACAATCCTGGGAAATGTTCTATTAAAGACCGTGCCCTATATTTTCAGTGCGTATGTATTAAAAAATGGGCCGAAAACATTGTTTTCTGATTCCGTTTTCTGACGGCTGGGCTTAAGGAGAAGTTAAAAAAGACAAAAAATCGAAAAAAAAAAAAAAAACCCAAACAAAAAAAAAACAACAACAACAACAAAAAAACAAAAAAACAAAAAAAAACAACAACAATAACAAAAACAACAACAACAACAACAACAAAAAAACGTATATCAAATTTATCAAAAATTTGAAAATTGATCGTCAGGAGGAGTTTTTGGCAGCGTTTATCATTAGTTATCTCCGTTAAATGCATGAATACGCATACCTCCAATTTTGTTTTACATAATTCCAAAGACCTATACACTATATACAAGGGATTGAAATAAATTGAAGTAAAACTGGGTTTAAATTATGAAGCAACACCTTCCTTTAACACCTAGCTAGTTGATAGGGGAGGAGAAAAGGGACGGGATTTTCTCTTTCCCCTCCCCCCTCAACCTTTCCTCAGAGACCCTGTAGAACGTCTAAGGCATTTGTAACCACAAATAACTAATTTTAAAGAAAACAATAAGATGAACAAACCGGACGCAATTAAAAGTTTTATTTTAGCAACTGGCCAACCTTTCACTATAAAATGAATGCTTTTATAACCTTTCTTTCTTCCCTTCCCCAAACCCCCTCCCTCCCTAGCTCTAGCTCCTCCCTTGGGCATTTAACCAAGTACGCACGGGTCTGCATGTCCGTGAAATATCGCCAACCCTAAAATAAAAATGTTGCTATTTATTCATATATCTTAATTCGCAAAGAGTTTGCCATCTAGCGAATATTTCATACGTTTTCCACACATTGTTCAGCATTTGGGGCAGGTTTACAACAGAGTATTATATCCTTTTGATTCCACCAGTTTTCTCAATATGTTTCTTTCATTGAATAGGCTTAAAGTAGATTCTCCACTCATCGCAGAAATCACTCGCAGCGGTCATTTTTACTCGCTGCGAAATTTTGAACAATAGATTTTATTCCCAACGGGTACTCGTTATTAGCTTGCTGTGAGTGCTTTCAGCGAGAACTGGAGAATGACCTTAAGAGGAGATTGTTTTCATGACCAGGCATGGATTGGGCAATAAAAAGTATTCAGCTGAAGAATAACTATTAACGTTGTACAAAGCTAGAAGTTATTACTTTCAGAAAGTTTAGGTTGTTTGTAAGTGGTTTGATTAATAAAACGTTGGATAAAAGTGTTAATCCAAAGTGAAAATTTGAATCGAAAATGAGTTTTCATTTGACATATAATTCTTTACATTCAAAGTTGCTAAATTTGAATAAAAATACCTAGGATAACAACTTTGTACAATTCAAAAGAATGTTTTAAACAGGCATTGTATTTTAGTAAATCAATTCGGCTAACTGATAAAAATAGATTTTGACTGAAAATTTGAATTAAATCTTGCACGAGGGGCTGTTTTTTGGCACTTTTAGCCATTATAACTCGATATTGGAAAAAATCTCCTCTTAAAAACTGATTAAATTATATGTGTATAGAGTCAGTTATAGTAGTAAAGTGTGACTTCAGAGTTTCACTCAATAGGACCATCATTTTGTCAATCAATTGAAACCTTTTTTCAGTTGTAGGTAGTCATTCGTTTTTGAAATGCTTTATGGAAAACCATTTCCAGTATTGTAATACATTTATCGGGACCATTATCTCTCATTTCAGAAATATGAAAGTAGTCTTCGATCATGCCGGATTTTCTAGAGACTTAACTCAATATTACAAGACTTAGTGAAACATTATAAAACTAGACGCCTAATAGGCGTTCACTCGGGCTACACCTGTGTATAGTACTTGGGGAGAAATGGAGAACAGAAGTTGATGGAAACCAGTTTGACTTGTCAGTGTCTTTTGATTGCAAAAATGCATGACAAGCACTCCCAGAGTAGAACACAAATAATATTGGAGAGAAAGTAGTTTGTACATAATTGTACCACATCATGGTGGTTATTAATATACTGCTGGTCTTTTTATCATGACACAGACAGACATATACAGTATACAGTCTGCTTTATTTTGTAAATGCCTACCAAATGATCCTATCTCACACAATTTAAATTTCTATTCTGTACTTTTTTACTTTGATTTATGGAAACAAAACTTACAAACTGTGGCAGACTGTTTCGATATCCAAGTTAAAATGATTTTGATATTGCCGCTGTCACATTGGTAGATTCTAGAAGTACCACAGTTACCTTTCTATGAAATCATTTCAGTTTCTTAACACAACTTTTCGATACATGTATTACCATGTTTTTAATATGCATGGAGCAGATCAATGATTATAGCAGTAGTCAGTTCCTGATGCTTTATTTGAAGAAGTGTAATGTCATACAATATATGCTCATTACCGATACCATATATAGCTCCTCCATGCACATCAATCTGATACTACTACATACAGTAATATCTTCAATTCAATCCACTTTATCTTGTTTCTGTGAACATGGTTGCAAAAAGCTTGTACAAATTTGTGGTTGAGTATCACTTTTCATTGATTGAAAATATCATTTTGTACATGTATTCTAAAACTATTCTTCAACTGTTGCTAATATAAGGTCTCATAAACATTACTATCATTTCCATGATTATCCATCACTATATTTTTATCTGCTAACATTGAGCATGATTGACAATAAAGTGCATTCAATATAAAAATGACACTGTACAAAATACATATATTTGCACTAAATATTTATAAGTTAATAATAAAAAAATCATTTGTTTTCCATTGTTTATTTGGTGTAATTTTGCACCATTTACTAATTCCTGTTTCCTGGCTTAATTATTGAATACACCCTAGTCACCTTATTACGCAAAGGCAAGAATCTCCTAGTCTTTCTAGTTAAAACTAAAACAAACATTGTAGATATTGTTAGTTAATTAGTTCGTTTTTAACACGGCTCTCAGGAAGAGCATGACTGTAGACACCGTGTAAGCAAATATTATGTGCAAGCAGTAGTGAAATATTATTTTAAACAAACTACTGATCTATTAAAAAGACAATATCTCCGTGTCTTACATGTCTGTCCTCAAGTGAAGTTCGCTGCCACAAATCGATTTGTATCGTGTTCTTGGACGATCAATACATTATAAGTTGATTACAACAGCTGGTAAGAAGGTCATCACTAAATTCGAGAATTCGATATTAACGATTAAAGCAAAGTATCTTGAGATTAAAAGCCAATAGTTCGAAAAAAATTCCGATTGAAGCGTCCGCCATTTTGTTCTCAATCTCTCGTGACCACAGCTCAGGAAGCCTCGTGGTCAACAGTGTACCCCAAAGGCTTCTGGGTAATTTGCCCATTTGCGACGTTGATAGATAGATTGATAGATAGACCGAAAAGGTAAACCTAGACTCGAGCTACCACAGGTAGCCCGAGTAATAATTGAGATATAACGCGCGCGCTGATTGGCTGGCTACCATGTTTATATCAGAGGACAGAGACATGGCTCGCTCAAAAAACGCGTCGAAAATATTTTCTAGAGACTTAACTCAATATTACAGATTTGGTTTTATTTAGGAATACTGGGAATCGAATATTGAAAGCTTGCATATAACCTGGCACCATCTGGTCGAACGCTGACTAACTGATATCACGGTCTCTTGGAACGTTTTCATCTGTGGTGCAACCTTTCGATTCAAGTACTTATTTTAATAAGTAAATAAAAATTAAATAAGTAAATTAAAATTACTTTTTACGGAAAAAGAGTACATTGGAAAAAGTCGTGAATTTCTCAGGTACGCTCCTGCTCCCCGGATCCTGTCCTTCAACTGAGAATTTTTGTAGTCTCACTTTTGTTAACTAAGGATTATATATATAATTTATAAGGCAGCCATAGGCTGATGTGGAGTATCATTACTATTTAGATGTCATCACCTACAATAGCAAAATACCCGCTAAACTAAGCTGTTGATCAACTAATGGGGAGACCAGCTAAACGTAACTTCCTAAACGTCCTAGGAGACTAGCTTCGTGGGCGCTGATAGACCGACGCTACCGACTGAAATATATTAGTGCCGCTTTTTCTGGCAAATCGTTTTTAATTTCACGTGAATTCAAATTATGGCATTGTATCTTTAAACTTTAACTGACAAGTTAATCAGGTTGAATTAACATTTCAGCTTACTAAGGTGACTCTAATTATCGAACCATGTGGTTTCAATGCACTTACTGCCCACGTGTTGTGCAAGTAGTCTAACTGCAGGTACAATTAGCATTTGAACATCGAATGAATGATACTCTGAAATCGTAGCTCCTCTTTTGAAGTACTCTAACAAAAAACAAACAAACAAACAAGAAAAAATTACGTACAGAATTATTTTAATTCTTAGAAATATCCTTTGATATCCGTTTGGGACTGAATAGAGGATATCGTGTAAACTTATCGTCTAAATTTCATGCAGTTAGTGATTTCATTAGGTACAGGTACTACATTTGGTCTTCCTGTGGTTTATATTGTTTTTCAGTCGTTTAGGCTTTTATACCACGTTGGAGGGGAAATAATTGAGTGAATCGACTTGAGTGAAACCATCTCATGGTATACAAGGGAGCAACTATATATACGACAATCACTTCAAATAAGCCACCGTGAACAACTACAGTAACTACACAGGTAGCCAGTGTTGAGTGAACTACGACCACAGCTCTTAGTACAGATTGAGAAGAGTTTGGCTGTAATTAAGTTCTTGATCAGGCGGTTTATTACTATCAGTTTCGCATTGGAAGCTACAAAATTAAATAGAGAAAAACCGGTATCATTTCAGCGTGAAGTTATCACCAGGCTCCCTCTCAATTGTTGGCATTGTCTGATTCCGGTCTTTCCTTGCTGTTTCTGCCAGCGCACACCAGCTGTTGTATAGGGCCAGTATCGTCATCATGAGTATCCTCTCAGTCGGCTAAAGGAACTTCTAAAGGTAGGTAAAGCATAAAGAAACGTCAGTAGATTTTTGAAGGACAATTCGTGTATTTTGTATAGCGACTTCCGTGAATTGTTGATACACAACTAGTGTACCAAAACACGCTATTATTGCAAAATGTATACAGAGATGGACTTGGTCGTCATTAACAACCTAAAGATATCGACAAGGAACTGTCAAGACAGTCGAAAATTCTTTAAATCACTAATAGGATACACATCGTGCTCCGGAACATCTAGGAGCGCACAATTCGACATGCAAACTGAGTGTTTGACAATTATATTTTAGTTCCTTGTTGGTGTCCCCGTCTTGTTTGGCGTTTAGACAAAAATTTTGAGAGATTGAAACCAGAACAGGACATCACAAAATTGACAGAGAAGTTATAGGGATACATTATTTTGCAAAATCTTTAAAAAAGCTAATTTGTAACTATTTCGATAAACTTCGCGGTTTATAAGCATTGCCTGCAGACTCATTAGACTCACCGATATTATTACACCATGCCATATCAATATGGCAAGAACTCAAAATCGAACAAAACTTGGATGTCTCAATATTAGTGTACGATATAAAAATGTCTCTACGATGATAGCTACACTGATGCAGGATAGATGTAAGAAAAATCAATGGTTTCTACATATACCGTACCTATTTCCTGTCGGTATGTTTGCAACTTTTGGACAGCTAACAGGTAACTTTGTAAAGTCAATTTACATAAACTATAAAATAAGCACCTAAGTACAGTTAGTTACCAAGTACATAAATTGCAGATTTTGTCACAAGTACAGTTATTGTGGTTTTCGAATTATTAATTAGAAGCTCGCTTGCAACTCAAAACAATCAATTCCAGTTGAGCGGTTTCCTCAAGGTTTATTGTACATCATTAGAGCATAATACGTTTTTATTGTTTATAGACATAGCATATTATCTATCTTTTTGCCAACTAAACTAGTAGTTAGTTTTCTATCGATGGCTTTTTCGATATATACCATCTTTCCAATGTGACCTTTATTAGCTGTAAAATTTGCAGTGGGATAAGTTCGGCCTATTGTTGTTCCAAGAGTGAAAGGAAGTTTACCACGAGGCATATTAATGCAGCATGTTTACTAGTGAAAAGACGTACTCAACCAAAACCAGACAACACACTTCATTGCAATTTATTATGACGTCATATTGCTCTCGATTGAAACATGCGAAAATACACAGGTAGCCCAAGCCTTAGAAATATCGCGCTGCACTTCTTTGTTAATAATATTAGAAGCATGTATGCAATTTGTCTGCGCATGTCTGTGTTTTTGGTTTGAAATTCATTTGCATATCGAATGCAAGAAATATTACTTTGACATGGAACATTTGGTTGGCGATCTCGTTCTTCAAAATTATGTTCAACTACCGAAATACTGAGACCTGTGTGACATAAACAGTCTACCTACCGCTAGTGCGCTGTGGATAATTATTTAAATCCAAGGCACCCCAGATGGGAAAATAGCATGTCTGACGTCCACAGGGTGATAACAGAACAATCAAAATCCAGTCATTAAAGAATGGTTTATAAACAAAGATTATATAAAATAATAAATTTTAGCGAACATTTTTAGTGCTTCAAGCTTCTTTGCAGTTGCTATTGAGTGTTCATAGTTTTTCATGAATTTTCTCGGTTGCCGATGATCATCATTCGCTTCGTGAATCAGTAAGAGATTTAAAGAAAAGTCCCGTAAACTGTAATCATATAGTCCAAAGACTTCAGTGAAACATGACTACAGTTAAGTAATAATAACTCAATTCTTGAAATTTGGATTTATGCTTATCAGACTTATCTATTTGTTGATTCTTATAGGGCCTGATTATATGAACCGGCTGGCTGGTTAAGCGGGCTGACTTCTTTTGTTTTGTGGCCCTAAGGGATAATAAAACAAAAGAAGTCAGCCCGCTAACTGTGCCAGCCCGGTTCATATAATCAGGCCCTAAATCGAGGAAACTCCTATCCTTACGAACACATTCCAAATTTGTTATAGCTGCGAAAGGAACTCAACACTTAGCCCTTTTCTGATTAATTTAACAAAGCGTGAACGTATAATTTCGCGAAAATTGCGGCGTTGCACGGCTTCATTTTTGCCATATATTTGAAAGAAAAAATAAAAACTGAAAAAAGCGCTAAGCTAAAAGTTGCTAAACATTCCCCTGGAGAAATATCTTAATTTAGCAGTCGCTAAAAACGTAATATTACTGTTTATGGTTTTGGGTCTCTTAAATATTTTTTCAATCCGCTAAGCTACTTCTGGCTTACTGTTTGTTTGTCTGTCTGTCTTTCTGTGATTTTATATTTATCATGCGTGCTTACAAATAAAGGACAGTCTTTAACTTTCATATTTTAGGATTCATGAACTTTTTCGCTAGCTGCCTGATATTCACAAACCTTTATACAAAGGTGCTCTTGATCCCATAAATGGCGAACCCCAAAAAGGGCCATCTGCTAATAATTATAAATCAACCACAAAAATGCTCATAGTTTTCCCTATAATAAAGGTAGTATAGAAGTTTGAAGGATACTAGCTATATCCAAAAAAGCACTCCTTCCAAAAGTTAACACCTTAAAAATTGAAATTTAAAAGAAAATCAAGATTTCTAAAATTAGAAACCCCCAAAGGGGGTTGCTCTAATGCCCCACTCCTCCCAGGCGCTTAACATCTGTATAACAATAGACATGCATGGTTGTTCGTAAAGTGTGCCGCTTGACAGCATTTCTTTAGCGACATGACATTATCTGGTATAACCACTGAAGGTTCTCACGGAATGGCCAAGATAACTGCGGGATCTAGCTACGAATGAAGACCTAGGCTACAACACTAGGAAGAGAAACAAAAGAGCAATTTAGCTTAACATATGAGGAAAACGTACAGTCATTTTACAGTAGTTTTTGGGACACAGTTTGTTACTGATTCCTGGAACAATACAGGTCACCGGTGAATCGTGACCAGCACAAAAATTAAAAGGCTTCTGACTACATACTAGACGACGACAGTATCGCCATGGAGAAACGAAACTTTGTAAGTTTAATTTTTACTCTTACTATGTGCACAATTCAAGAACTGTTCAATGCTGGACATATATAAACATCAATTTAGGACGTTCAACGGGAAACAGCCATACACAAGAGAATGATCGTGATAAAGACTCACATTGAAATTTAAGCATAAGGACAAGCTTTTTAGCTTAAATCACTGTAATTTACTACTTAGTAGACGTACTTGTGAGGATGCTGTACTTGTATTTGTTAGAAAAACGTGCAGACTTTGTGGATGTGCTGATTGTGCTACCACTTACTAGTCAGTGACATGCATGAGAACCCTTGTATAGCTTTGTTTGATTTCAGTAGCTCAAGGTAGTTATAAAACAATTAGATCCAAGTTTTAAAGCTTGGCCTCACTAGGTACATGTTGCGGGAACTTGTTACATGGATAAAATCCCATCGTGTGTACTGCACATTTTCGTTGAAGTTCGTCTCGCGGATAAGATCTATCAATTTAAACTGGTTTTAATGTGTGGGGAATGAAAATATTAGAGTCGTATCGTGTCGGCACTGCTCGTACGAACTATCCCAGCAAGAGAGGGGACTTGTCCCCCAAAAGGAATCTCCAAGGTCACGAGATTTTTCCATTTTAACATATATATACGTTATACTATCGTCATACGTTGTTAAGTAACGTGCTTCTGCCATGTTGAATATACATTGGGTTCAGTAATGACCAGTCATATGCGCACGCACTCGTACTCTCTACTAGTGCAGCTTTATATGCATCTAAACGGGAGCATTGATAGTGAAGTAGGTCAGGTAGGGGCGGGAGTGAAGTGCGATGCGTACCGTCGGCATCAAGCAGTGTATAAGGGAAATGATGAACGTTACGAATTACCAGCACTACACCTTTTACCTTTTAAAACGACTTCACTTTGAGCTCGAAACAGTGATTGCGGTCCAGAGATTGTGTTCCCCTAACAGAGATGATTACAATAATTCCAAATTGGAAATCTCTTTTGCTCAACATTTTTAGACTCGATTGTATGCACGTAATGTAATGTATGTTTTAGATTTTTAGTAATAATCATATCCCTTGAAATGTACGGAATGCACATGAATGAACAAAGCAAACAGTTTATATTTTCACAGGCTAGGCTTTTCGAGCTCGAATTTGTGAATAGGCTAAGGTGGCTCGCTCAAGTTTTTCAGTAGCTGTACAACCTTTCGTGCAAATTATGTGTTCCTGAGCAACAAAAAATTGTTTGAATCTCCAACAGTTGAAAGAAACATAGCGTATCTAAGCTAATTTTTGATCTCAAATTGTTATAAGAATATCAAACTTCTCCGCTGGAAGCGATCAGCAGAAATCGCATTGATCGATATCTAGAAAAGTGAGCCGAACTTATGTATATTGACATGCTGACTTTGCTTCTGTTCTCCAAAACTCGCTCTATTTTTAATTTACAGAAACACCAATATCTGAAAATCTTAGTCTATGATGATGTATGATATATGGAGATCGGCGTTACTATGACAACTTTGAGAAAGAATATATCATGCATCATCATAGACTTTGATCTTTGTCCAACAAGGGTGTGTTATATTAATTACCTCAGACTGCTCATGAACACAACTAACATTCAAGCACGAAGCGTAGAGCTACATGATCGAGCCACCTTAAGTGGAATTGATGCAACACAGAACCGTCGGAACTGTAGTATTGTCTAGGGGTATTTATCTGAAGTATTATTATATCTTTATACAGGATCCATACATCTAATACTTGGTAGAATTATGAGGACTAGAGAATTGGAAGGAGACCAGAAATGTTAACGCGAGATGGTTTTTCCAGAGTGGATAATTACTGTTATACCAGTGTCAATAATACTGTTTATTGCCTTCATGTTTGCATTATGTTACTGTTCACGATTTCCCTGCAAAAGATCTACCAGGACTCAACCTGCTGTACAAAATACAGACGGACCAATACACGACCCTGGTTACTATAACAACTCCTTTAGACATCACGAGCCTGCGGTATTTACAATTCCTGGATCAGCGTTCATGCCATATTCCACTACAGGACTTCCGGTTAATTATGTTATATCAACAGCTAGCGTTATTACTATAACATCAGAAACAGACGATGAGAATGAAGGACGACAGGATGACACGATTAGAAGAGCAAGATCACGAACTGTTGATGGAGAGGATAGTTTGCAGTATGATAATGGAGTTACACTTTCCGTTGACACTCTACCGTCTGGTCCACCTCAGTATGGATCTCTGTACTTCTGTCCTCCACCAGACTACGAGGAAGCACTTGAAATACAAAACGTTAATCAGACTGTAATAACACATTTGTAGATGTATTTTGAGCAAGTTTTGTATAACTGGGATATATAGCACGGGACGAAACATAATGTTTTTGGCCGTACTGAACTCTACTGGAACTGTAAGTTCCTTTCAATCCAATTTGGGCTCATGTATTTTTCAGAAATGTAACTGTGCAGTAGGTTTGCCATCCCTACGAAATTTACCCTATAATTCGTGGTGACAGATTTACTGCCATAAGGACCTCGAGAAAAAAAAGACCGGAGAAATTATAAGCCGATCTAATTTACGGAAAATACAAAAGGTTGGAGTTTCGCTCTTTCGTACTTTCATGCGCATGCGCAATTTGCATATAATTCTCTACTTTTGATAGCCATAATGCCTTGAGCCTTGATTGATAGCCAGCATTTAGATAGTCACTTTATTTCCCATTATAAGCTTTGCAAAATCAGCTAAAAGGGGTTTGTAAACTTCCAATAAGATTTAAGGTGCTGCTTCTTCATTTTCTCGACCCATTTTGTTTGTATTCATTTTGTTTGTATTCATTTTGTTTGTATTACTATGGCTACTATGGCTAACTCGAACAAAAGGCATTATGGGTATTGTGAAAGTATTGAATGCAGTGACCATTCTTTTCAAGATGTCATTTCGGCTTCCTCTTTTGCAATATCCGTAGTCTTTTAACTTAAATACATTTGATTATTAGGTTTATCGGAACAGGCGTGTTCAGTTCATGTTCCAGCTGAAGTCAATTAAAATATCCAGAGGTTCTAGAAATAGACCAGATGAGGGGCTGTTAAATTTTTACAAGAAAACGCAACGGAGTCTCAGTCTGCTGGTCATGCTCACTGTTGTATACAGACACTGCACGTTATTAGACGATCGAGGATCATACTGATGAACTCTTATTAGAGATTAAAAAGGAAAAGCTAGCTATACTATTAGGTGAAAAATGGGCTGCATCGATCATAAGAGTCCATGCAGTGATAGTCGCTTATAATTAGTTTTTTTTTTTTACAGATTTTATAAAAAAACAGCATTAATGAAAAATATTACTGAAACTATATTGAAAGTTAGATATTGTTACCATTTATTATTTAGAGAAATTTTTGGCAAATAAAAGTTTAATATTCATTCAGTTCAACTTGTTATAAGGACTGCTTCCTTTAAAAGTGAGCGCTGGCCCGTAATACGAGCAACAAAATCGTGCAACTTGTCGCGCAACACTGTTGCATTGTAAGTTGTAGAGCGATGTTGCTAGTATTACGGCCCAGCGCGCAACTTGTCATGCAACAAAAATCGAGGGTAAATGTGATACCGTCTCTAATCCAAGGACATTATCCTTTGATATACCTGTGAGCTAGAGGGGGTTTATTTATTTCATAACCCTCCGATAAAATTTTTGTGCTTCATCTTTGAAAGAAAAACAAACTCGATGTGGGCAAAACCCATTCAAAAGTCTTTAAAAACGATTGTAATTGGCTCTTACAAATTTTATCTGTCTCTGATTGGTTGCTCATCTGTTGGCTACACGACAGCTACATCAGCTGTCGAAGGTACAATTTACAAGTCGAATTTCAGTGCCATAACGATAAATGCTTCTGTTTTATGTTGACAGCAAGCCGACTAGGTGAGAATTTTGAGTTCAAACAAAAAACAAAAGACAAACAAATCATTGAACGTGAACCACAATGGAACAAAAGACTTGTCTTAGAAGCGTGGCACTCAAAAAAAAGATAAGTATTCTATTAACGAACACATTTAATTCCTAAGTGTGTACAAAAGTCTACTAGTGTAATATCACTGCAAATTTACATGCCCGCATTCCGCCGATAAAGATCGTAGTAGCGCGATCGAAACGTCTCAAAAATCCTAAGGTAAACAATCAGTGACAACCCTTTAACGATTCAGTTTATTTAAGTACAGCATTTTTAAATCATATCACTTTGATTGACAGGTCAGCTTTTGTTCATTTTTTCTGTTCTCTCACTTTTCTTTAATTTCGATTTTGCTGTCATAAATCTTGTAGCAATCTGTATAGCTTATGGTATGCAATCCTGTTGTAATATATCGTGATTGCGTACGGTTCCAGAAGCATGCATCTAAAATTATATAACAAACAAACAAACAAACAAACAAACAAACAAACAAACAAACAAACAAACAAACAAACAAACAAACAAACAAACAAACAAACAAACAAACAAACAAACAAACAAACAAACAAAAACGTGTTTATGAAAATTTTCAACAGCCAAATTTGACGTGTTGCCTTCCATTTAAGCTATTTTTAGAGTTCAAACGCTGTCAGAGCACACTGAAAGTTGATACATGACAAATATTTTAATTTTTTCAACCTCCACAAGTAGCTGGTGGTCTAAAAATAGCAAGCCATTACATCATATGATATGACCCAGTCTCCTGGTTTTGCTCTCCAGGGTTCAGTTGCTCGAAGGCGTTGTTGCTTATCCAACCCAAAGCTAACCAACTAAAGAAATCTAAAGAAAACTTCAATTTTAACCCTGCATGGATTAGCGCTCTTACGAGCAACCATGCTGATGGATATATCGTCGGTTCTAAATCAATCTATGAAAGTATTAATGCGGTTGAAACAATTGTGTTATAGAGCGGTTTTCATATGAGTGGGAAACGGTCCGGTCCGTACCGTGACCGTGTGAGTACCGTAATGGCTATAAAAACATTCGAGAATTCTGCCGTAACCGTACCGTTTAGTGACCGTAGAGTTTTCCAGTCATATGAAAACTACTCTATGGATCCGGATTTATTGTTTGCACTTCTTTGTAAATGGATTGAGGTTTCTTGATAGGATAATCACCTAGTACAGGATCGGATCAACACAGCAGACTACAAGAGAAATGTTTTCAGATGTCATAGCAACTGCAATAGCTAGCAACAGGAACAGCAAAAGTTCACCTAGTCCACAGTTATAAAATATAATTGTAGTCCACAGTTATAAAATAGCCATCATATAACGCTCGCTCTCATTGGCCGAAGGAAGTGTACACTGCAAATATACTGAATTTCCTCGATAACCGAAGTCGTATGTCGACGTCGTATGTCGCTGTGCTGTGTGCAGATTTAGTGCTCGTGCTCTTAACACTCTCTCGTGTACTCCCGTGTGCTCTAAATCTGCACACAGCACGCGCGCGTATGTGTTTTCTATTTTTTCAGTATAAGATAACAACTTAAAGTGGCTCACTACAGTTTATCACGGCCAACAAAAATTGCATACAAGTGAACAATCTTGGCATTAGTCCACAACCATCCCATTTTGTACCATCATACTGATCACATGGTGTTCATAGCTGGTAGAGAAGTGCCATTCCAGTTAGAAATTGGCGTCCAAATGCTTGCTGAAGAGGGCTATGAACGAATTAATGTTAGAGAGATGACAACGTGAATTGTGAACATCGGTAATTGTCTCTAAGTTGTTAGGTTACAACAATAGTGTGTCCAGATCTCATGAGCTACAGTGCGTATCGGTTTACTTGATTTGTTTTTAAGTCGAATGCAGTTACAGTATATAACGGGTTACCCCTCTCTATAAAGACGCTTTACTCATTCATTTAAGTCACTCTTAAAAAGAGTGACGTCATCACCAATAAGATAGAATGGAGCCCAGTACCTTGGATGGCTGTCCTCTTTGCGTACCTGTTCCATGGCTTTTTGAAGACTTGCACTGGCACTGTCACCACTCTTCAAGAAATAGTACAATTGGTTCATAAAGCTCAAGGTGACCAGATCATTTACAGCCCACAAAGATGCTATCACCGCACGAGCTCCTGCAACAAGAAATGCTCGGCTTATCCCTATCAGTCCCTCGGGTTCGATGTCCCCACGACCACTATGACAGCAGCTCAGAACTACCAGCTTGGCACGAATACCAATTTGTTGTACTTCCCTCATGGTCAACAGATAGTCCTCTTCTTGTGGAATGCCTTTTTGTTTGGCTGATTCTGAAGGAGCAAGAGCAATTTCTCCTCTTTGTGAATCTCCGTGAGCTGCAATGTGGATGACAGCAAAGCCCTTGGCTAGTTCTTTCTTGACTTCTTCTTTTGTAGCTTGGGATCTTGTCAAAACTGTCACTTCAAGGCTTTTACCAATAACTTCATCTTCAAGACGTCCACCAATAATTTCAGCTTCCAATTGTGCTGCACGAAGACGGGGAAGAGTTTGTTCTTTTCCTCTGAACATGACTGTTCCAACCGTTGGATTTCCGATGACTAATGCGCCTTCTTCACAGTTATAGCCTGGCGGACATTCTTGCCAGGTCTTAAGTAATGTAAATGAGGGAGCAATTCTTATACGTTTCGTTTCATATAAGAATCGTCCAGTCTTTGGATCCCTCAGGGCTGCAAATGGCACCAAGTACACGGACCCTTGTGGAACGATGACAACTTCTTCCTCAGTTAGATTACTTTGAACTGGAGCAACCAGAACATGAAAAAGGTCCTCCAAAGTGGTCTTATAGTCTTGTTCCGATTGATTTGATGGTGCTCCAGTACTTCCAGGGTCCCTATCACTACAATCGGTCTTGTCAGCTTTCCCTTCATTGATGTCACCACGTGTTTTGGTGTATACATCCAATGATCGGTCTTCACATTGAATCTCATCTTTAACTTTCATTTTGTCGTAAGCCTCGTCTATAAGGCATTCAACAAACAATTCACCGAACAGAGTGCGTTTGTCTTCCACTCTTGCATATATTTCACGACAAAATCGTTTGATTTCTTGAAAATCATCAAATTCATTGATTTGAATGGGTTGGTTCTGGACCAAAACCCAAGTTAATAGCCTGTGTCCTAAAGTATAAAATACTATAGATAACTTGCTGCTTTGAAGAAATTGTTCAATATCCTCATAAGTTGACAATGAACGGTCCAATGCAGGTATAGCTTGAGGGAAAACGAGGTATCTTCTAATTAAAAGATGGCTCAAGGAACGACCTCTTCCGCGCTCAGATATTAACAGTGCTTCGTGCATCTGTTGTTTTTGAAAAAGAATTTCTGTCAGCATGTGGTACGCTGAAATAAAATCATTAACGATTGAGGAGCTCGAGCGCATTAAATCATCCACGAAACCACTGTGCAGGATTAAGAAATCTGTAGCTTTGATGGTTTCTCTTAGGTACATTTCTGCTTTTTCAATACAATCGCACTCATTGTTAGTCTCATCGCTTATGGTAATTTTGTCAGAAAATGAAAGTTCAAAGTAACATTTTCCAAGACATAAATTCCCCAAAATGCCAAAACTCATGACTTTTAGACCATAAACACGATTGTATCTTCTGTAGGCTGATATTATTTCAGTGAAGCAAGAAATGGCTTCACTAAAATTACTGGTTGCAACGTGAAAAAGTCCTAAATCACAAAGAACATTTAACTCTTCTTCCTTATCATTAATCTTAGCTGCAACATTAATGGCCTCTTTGAAATACTGTGTAGCTTTGTTGACTTCAGTTGCCATCCGGAGTCTTCCCAAACCAATATATGCTCTTATCACACCGAATTCAAAGTTTATTTCCTTAGACAACTTCAGTTGTTCTTTAAAATATTCCTCTGCCTTCGTGAGGTTTCCAAGTGAATTATACAAGTCACCTATGACATTCATTACTAATGCTTGATGTTCTATGTTTTGCATCTTTTCATAAGTAGTAACCCTATCCTGAAAATACTCGATGACATCTTGACTCCCCATATGCTGTAAATAGGTATCTTTTATTGCTTTTAGAGCAACGTATTCTAATTTCCTGTTATTTCTTTCCATTGAAATATTCAGCAATTCGTGAGCGAACTCATTTACTTTCTTGTGTCTTCCTAAACTCTTGAGAGTGTATTCTATGCACATGTATGCTAAATCAACATTCTCCTTTGCCAACTTTGTCGCCACTGTTAGGTACTTGCAATAGAACTCAATTGCTTCTTCGTAGTCACCTATGAAACAGTGGGTCATCCCTAGGCTATAGCATGCTTGACCTATACTCTCCTTGTCATTCAACTCTGTAGCAACTGTTAGGTCCTTGTGATAGAACTCAATAGCTTCCTTGTAGTCTCCTTCCACACAGCGGATATCTCCTAGGCCACAGTATGCTTGACCTACACTCTCCTTGTCATTCAACTCTGTAGCAACTGTTAGGTACTTGTGATAATTCTCAAGTGCTTCCTTGTAGTCTCCAAAGATAATGTGGGTTTCTCCCAGGCCACGGTATGTTTGACCTACACTCTTCTTGTCATCCAACTCTGTAAAAACTGTTATGGACTTGTTATAGAAGTCAATTGCTTCCTTGTAGTCTCCTAATACACTGTGGGATGCTCCTAGACCGAAGCATGCTTGACCTATACTTTTCTTGTCATTCAACTCTGTAGCAATTCTTAGATATTTGTGATAAAACTCAAGTGCTTCCTTGTAGTCTCCTAAGACAAAATGGGATTCTCCCAGGTGATGGTATGCTTGACGTATACTCTCCTTGTCATCCAACTCTGTTGCACCTGTTAGGTACTTGGTATAGAACTCAGTTGCTTCCTTGTAGTCTCCTAATTTTCCGTGGGATGTTCCGAGGGCGAAGCATGCTTCAACTATACTCTTTTTGTCATCCAACTCTGTAGCAACTGTTAGGTTCCTGTTAAAGAGCTCAATTGCTTCCTTGTAGTTTCCTAATTTTATGTGGGATGCTGCTAGGAAGGAGCATGCTTCACCTATACTTTTCTTGTCATCCAACTCTGTAGCAACTGTTAGGTTCCTGTTAAAGAGCTCAATTGCTTCCTTGTAGTTTCCTAATATACTGTGGAATGCTCCTAGGATGGAGCATGCTTCAATTATACTTTTCTTGTCATCCAACTCTGTAGCAACTGCTAGGTTCCTGTTCAAGAACTCATTTGCTTCCCTGTAGTCTCCTAACGAACAGTGGATTTTTTCCTAGACCACGGTATGCTTGTCCTATACTCTTCTTATCATCCAACTCTGTAGCAATTGTTAGGGACTTGTGATAAAACTCAATTGCTTCCTTGTAATCTCCTAATTTAATGTCGACGAGTCCTAGGCCATAGTATGCTTGGCCTATACTTTTCTTGTCATCCAACTCTGTAGCAAGTGTTAGGTCCTTGTGATAGAATTCAATTGCTTCCTTGTAGTCTCCTAGCACACAGTGGATTATCCCCAGGCCATAGTATGCTTTACCTATACTCTTCTTGTCATTTAACTCTGTAGCAAGTGTTAGGGACTTGAAATTGAACTCATTTGCTTCTCTGTACTCTCCTATCCGGAAGTGGGTTTTTCCTAGGTCGTAGTATGCTTGACCTATACTCTCCTTGTCATCTAACTCTGTAGCAAGTGTTAGGTTCTTGTGATAGAATTCAATTGCTTCCTTGTAGTCTTCTAAGATATAGTGGGTTTGTCCTAGGCCATAGCATGCTTGACCTATACTCTTTTTGTCATTCAATTCTGTAGCAACTGTTAGGTACTTGTGATAGCATTCAATTGCTTCCTTGTAGTCTCCTGACTCATAGTGCGTGCTAGCTAAGCGACAATATTCTTCCATCTTTATTGTATTCAACGCCTTCCAGTTCGTGTACTCCATGACTTAATTACTTATTGATTCAGTCAAAGTAAATCAGTGCTAACTGATAGAAAGACTATGGCATGGAATTCATATTTTCTTTGTCTCTATAGATCTAGAAAGAAGAAAAACCACATTGTTTAAAATGAGTTTACTCTGATATAATATTCCATTTGTTCATGTTTCGTTATTTGTATGTGCAAGGATTTATTGTGCACGCAGGCTTTGCTCTTAGGAAAAATCAGTATGTCGAAAAAAATTCATCAAGCATTGAAGTCTTAGCGAAGTTTCTTTCCCAAAAGAAAATCTGAAACAGCTAGTATTAATTGCCTTAAGATATAAATAAAGCAGTATTCTGCACTATAAACATATATCATTATTACTATCATACTCTTTACTTTTCTTCTACTGAAATGCTGTACTTTATTTGTACTTTTATGTTGATGTATAGAATATTCTATTTGCACCAACATTGAAACCCCTGTAAACAAAGAATGAATATTGGGAAATCTGTTGATTTTAAAGAAGCATGCAAATGTACGTTGACCGGTTTCAAACGACTGAAATATATTCTTGGTAACAACAAGAGAAGATGAGGTAAGAGAAGGAATCCCGCGTATTAGGTCTTTGGACAATCATATGCCCCGTTTGATGCTATATGTAGGGCAAATCTGATTGGTCGAGAGCACGCGAGCTTTCGCATACGAAAACATTCCTCTGCAAAAACGAAGATTTGATATGATATTTGATTTGATATCTTACGCCGACCGTAGATTTGTTAGTATTTTTTTTTCCGCAACTTTATTGGACAAACCATAACTAAAATACAAAAATTAAAGAAAGTAGAAAAACAACAAAACAAAGGCACTGTCCAAGAGGTGGGTACAAACGGGACACGAAGTCCCATGCGAAGTACCCGCATTATACAATATAACTAGCCGTTTCTAACCGCAGAGGCCTACTCCGGGCCCTAAAATCGCCTAATATACCTTAACATCGCCTAATATCGCCCTAGATCCCCCAAGATCGCTCATATCGCCAAAGAGCGCCTAAGAGCGCCAACTCGAAATGGCTAAAATTTCCCAATATCGCCTAAGATCGCCTAAGATCGCCAAGATCGCAAAAGATGCCCAAGAACGCTAAGAGCGCCAACTCGAAATGGCTAAAATTTCCAATATCGCCTAACATCGCCTAAGATCGTCCAAGATCGCCCAAAATAACGTCGATTTTAGGGCCCGGGGTAAGCCTTAACAGAAAGTGAAGTGCTGCGAGCGATCTAAAAATGTTTACAAACGGGCAACCTAGCGCTTGATACAACAACACAAGTTTTAGAAATGGACAATTACATTTTATTCAAATATATTACTTTTCCAAACAATCACAGTGTTAGCAATGATTATAAAACTAACCGATTAAAGTTTGTTTAGGAAAGGATGCCAATCGCTCCCTGGCAGCTAAAAGAGCTAGTGCTTGATAAATATCTGACACATAATTTCCCTTGTAATGTATAGAGCTCGATTGAGGTTTCTTGATAGGATAATCACCTAGTACAGGATCAACACAGCAACTACAAGAGAATGTTTTCAGATGTCATAGCAACTGCAATAGCTGCAACAGGAACAGCAAAAGTTCACCTAGTTCACAGTTATAAAATAGCCATCATATAACGCTCTCATTGGCCGAAGGAAGCGTATACTGCAAATATACTGAATTTGCTCGATAACCGACGTTATTATATAAAAGACATAGAAAACTTGCCCGCTGTGCTGTGTGCAGATTTAGAGCACTTGAGGATTGATCAAAGCACCCGGCTATGCCTCGTGCTCTTAACACTCTCTCGTGTATCCTCGTGTGCTCTAAATCTGCACACAGCACGCGCGCGTACAAGTGATGAACAATCTTAGTATTAGTCCCAACCATCCCATTTCGTACCATCATACTGATCACATGGTGTTCATAGCTGGTAGAGAAGTGCCATTCCAGTTAGGAATTGGCGTCCAAATGCTTGCTGAAGAAGGCTATCAACGAATTAATGTTAGAGAGATGACAACGTGAATTGTGAACATCGGTAATTGTCTCTAAGTTGTTAGGTTACAACAATAGTGTGTCCAGATCTCATGAGCTACAGTGCGTATCGGTTAACTTGATTTGTTTTTAAGTCGAATGCAGTTACAGTATGTAACGGGTTACCCCTCTCTATAAAGACGCTTTACTCATTCATTTAAGTCACTCTTAAAAAGAGTGACGTCATCACCAATAGATAGAATGGAGCCAGTACCTTGGATGACTGTCCTCTTTGCGTACCTGTTCCATGGCTTTTTGAAGACTTGCACTGGCACTGTCACCACTCTTCAAGAAATAGTACAATTGGTTCATAAAGCTCAAGGTGACCAGATCATTTACAGCCCACAAAGATGCTATCACCGCACGAGCTCCTGCAATAAAAAGCTCGGCTTATCCCTATCAGTCCCTCGGGTTCGATGTCCCCACGACCACTATGACAGCAGCTCAGAACTACCAGCTTGGCACGAATACCAATTTGTTGTACTTCCCTCATGGTCAACAGATAGTCCTCTTCTTGTGGAATGCCTTTTTGTTTGGCTGATTCTGAAGGAGCAAGAGCAATTCTCCTCTTTGTGAATCTCCGTGAGCTGCAATGTGGATGACAGCAAAGCCCTTGGCTAGTTCTTTCTTGACTTCTTCTTTTGTAGCTTGGGATCTTGTCAAACTGTCACTTCAAGGCTTTTACCAATAACTTCATCTTCAGACGTCCACCAATATTTCAGCTTCCAATTGTGCTGCACGAAGACGGGAAGAGTTTGTTCTTTTCCTCTGAACAGACTGTTCCAACCGTTGGATTTCCGATGACTAATGCGCCTTCTTCACAGTTATAGCCTGGCGGACATTCTTGCCAGGTCTTAAGTAATGTAAATGAGGGAGCAATTCTTATACGTTTCGTTTCATATAAGAATCGTCCAGTCTTTGGATCCCTCAGGGCTGCAAATGGCACCAGTACACGGACCCTTGTGGAACGATGACAACTTCTTCCTCAGTTAGATTACTTTGAACTGGAGCAACCAGAACATGAAAAAGGTCCTCCAAAGTGGTCTTATAGTCTTGTTCCGATTGATTTGATGGTGCTCCAGTACTTCCAGGGTCCCTATCACTACAATCGGTCTTGTCAGCTTTCCCTTCATTGATGTCACCACGTGTTTTGGTGTATACATCCAATGATCGGTCTTCACATTGAATCTCATCTTTAACTTTCATTTTGCCGTAAGCTCGTCTATAAGGCATTCACAAACAATTCACCGAACAGAGTGCGTTTGTCTTCCACTCTGCATATATTTCACGACAAAATCGTTTGATTTCTTGAAAATCATCAATTCATTGATTTGAATGGGTTGGTTCTGGACCAAAACCCAAGTTAATAGCCTGTGTCCTAAAGTATAAATACTATAGATAACTTGCTGCTTTGAAGAAATTGTTCAATATCCTCATAAGTTGACAATGAACGGTCCAATGCAGGTTATGTCTTGAGGAAAAATGAGGTATCTTCTAATTAAAAGATGGCTCAAGGAACGACCTCTTCCGCGCTCAGATATTAACAGTGCTTCGTGCATCTGTTGTTTTTGAAAAGAATTTCTGTCAGCATGTGGTACGCTGAAATAAAATCATTAACGATTGAGGAGCTCGAGCGCATTAAATCATCCACGAAACACACTGTGCAGGATTAAGAAATCTGTAGCTTTGATGGTTTCTCTTAGGTACATTTCTGCTTTTTCAATACAATCGCACTCATTGTTAGTCTCATCGCTATGGTAATTTTGTCAGAAAATGAAAGTTCAAAGTAACATTTTCCAAGACATAAATTCCCCAAAATGCCAAAACTCATGACTTTTAGACCATAAACACGATTGTATCTTCTGTAGGCTGATATTATTTCAGTGAAGCAAGAAATGGCTTCACTAAAATTACTGGTTGCAACGTGAAAAAGTCCTAAATCACAAAGAACATTTAACTCTTCTTCCTTATCATTAATCTTAGCTGCAACATTAATGGCCTCTTTGAAATACTGTGTAGCTTTGTTGACTTCAGTTGCCATCCGAGTCTTCCCAAACCAATATATGCTCTTATCACACCGAATTCAAAGTTTATTTCCTTAGACAGCTTCAGTTGTTCTTTAAAATATTCCTCTGCCTTCGTGAGGTTTCCAAGTGAATTATACAAGTCACCTATGACATTCATTCTAATGCTTGATGTTCTATGTTTTGCATCTTTTCATAAGTAGTAACCCTATCCTGAAAATACTCGATGACATCTTGACTCCCCATATGCTGTAAATAGGTATCTTTTATTGCTTTTAGAGCAACGTATTCTAATTTCCTGTTATTTCTTTCCATTGAAAATATTCAGCAATTCGTGAGCGAACTCATTTACTTTCTTGTGTCTTCCTAAACTCTTGAGAGTGTATTCTATGCGCATGTATGCTAAATCAACATTCTCCTTGCCAACTTGTCGCCACTGTTAGGTACTTGCGATAGAACTCAATTGCTTCTTTTAGTCACCTATGAAACAGTGGGTCCATCCTAGGCTATAGCATGCTTGACCTATACTCTCCTTGTCATTCAACTCTGTAGCAACTGTTAGGTACTTGTGATAGAACTCAATAGCTTCCTTGTAGTCTCTTCCACACAGCGGATATCTCCTAGGCCACAGTATGCTTTGACCTACACTCTCCTTGTCATTCAACTCTGTAGCAACTGTTAGGTACTTGTGATAATTCTCAAGTGCTTCCTTGTAGTCTCCAAAGATAATGTGGGTTTCTCCCAGGCCACGGTATGTTTGACCTACACTCTTCTTGTCATCCAACTCTGTAAAAACTGTTATGGACTTGTTATAGAAGTCAATTGCTTCCTTGTAGTCTCCTAATACACTGTGGGATGCTCCTAGACCGAAGCATGCTTGACCTATACTTTTCTTGTCATTCAACTCTGTAGCAATTCTTAGATATTTGTGATAAAACTCAAGTGCTTCCTTGTAGTCTCCTAAGACAAAATGGGATTCTCCCAGGTGATGGTATGCTTGACGTATACTCTCCTTGTCATCCAACTCTGTTGCACCTGTTAGGTACTTGGTATAGAACTCAGTTGCTTCCTTGTAGTCTCCTAATTTTCCGTGGGATGTTCCGAGGGCGAAGCATGCTTCAACTATACTCTTTTTGTCATCCAACTCTGTAGCAACTGTTAGGTTCCTGTTAAAGAGCTCAATTGCTTCCTTGTAGTTTCCTAATTTTATGTGGGATGCTGCTAGGAAGGAGCATGCTTCACCTATACTTTTCTTGTCATCCAACTCTGTAGCAACTGTTAGGTTCCTGTTAAAGAGCTCAATTGCTTCCTTGTAGTTTCCTAATATACTGTGGAATGCTCCTAGGATGGAGCATGCTTCAATTATACTTTTCTTGTCATCCAACTCTGTAGCAACTGCTAGGTTCCTGTTCAAGAACTCATTTGCTTCCCTGTAGTCTCCTAACGAACAGTGGATTTTTCCTAGACCACGGTATGCTTGTCCTATACTCTTCTTATCATCCAACTCTGTAGCAATTGTTAGGGACTTGTGATAAAACTCAATTGCTTCCTTGTAATCTCCTAATTTAATGTCGACGAGTCCTAGGCCATAGTATGCTTGGCCTATACTTTTCTTGTCATCCAACTCTGTAGCAAGTGTTAGGTCCTTGTGATAGAATTCAATTGCTTCCTTGTAGTCTCCTAGCACACAGTGGATTATCCCCAGGCCATAGTATGCTTTACCTATACTCTTCTTGTCATTTAACTCTGTAGCAAGTGTTAGGGACTTGTAATTGAACTCATTTGCTTCTCTGTACTCTCCTATCCGGAAGTGGGTTTTTCCTAGGTCGTAGTATGCTTGACCTATACTCTCCTTGTCATCTAACTCTGTAGCAAGTGTTAGGTTCTTGTGATAGAATTCAATTGCTTCCTTGTAGTCTTCTAAGATATAGTGGTTTGTCCTAGGCCATAGCATGCTTGACCTATACTCTTTTTGTCATTCAATTCTGTAGCAACTGTTAGGTACTTGTGATAGCATTCAATTGCTTCCTTGTAGTCTCCTGACTCATAGTGCGTGCTAGCTAAGCGACAATATTCTTCCATCTTTATTGTATTCAACGCCTTCCAGTTCGTGTACTCCATGACTTAATTACTTATTGATTCAGTCAAAGTAAATCAGTGCTAACTGATAGAAAGACTATGGCATGGAATTCATATTTCTTTGTCTCTATAGATCTAGAAAGAAGGAAAACCACATTGTTTAAAATGAGTTTACTCTGATATAATATTCCATTTGTTCATGTTTCGTTATTTGTATGCAAGGATTTATTGTGCACGCAGGCTTTGCTCTTAGGAAAAATCAGTATGTCGAAAAAAATTCATCAAGCATTGAAGTCTTAGCGAAGTTTCTTTTCCCAAAAGAAAATCTGAAACAGCTAGTATTAATTGCCTTAAGATATAAATAAAGCAGTATTCTGCACTAAAACATATATCATTATTACTATCATTACTCTTTACTTTTCTTCTACTGAAATGCTGTACTTTATTTGTACTTTTATGTTGATGTATAGATATTCTATTTGCACCAACATTGAAACCCCTGTAAACAAAGAATGAATATTGGGAAATCTGTTGATTTTAAAGAAGCATGCAAATGTACGTTGACCGGTTTCAAACGACTGAAAATATTCTTGTAACAACAAGAGAAGATGAGGTAAGAGAAGGAAT